>CM046441.1:57545641-57553141 GCA_025506515.1 Flaveria trinervia
TCGCACATAAAACATATAATTACATTTGAATTTAATAAATCGCAGCGGAAAACTAAAACAAACTTTCATTTCCTTGTAAACGCTTTTGCAAACTAATACAACATTCATTACAAAAAAAAATAGTTTGTTCGCATTACAATGCAAAAACATTAATCAAAAGAATGCCATCCCAAAAGAGCTGAGTAGTCGCCCGTGCCATCCTCAGCAATCATTACCTGCCAATGAAAACACATCAAAGTCAGCGTTGCTGAGTGAGTTCTAGTTTTATAAATAAAACATACTTTACTTTCAGATAAAACCATTCGTACTTTTACATGATCACACATCATACGTACACATAAATAATATCATTATATCTTCCTTCATTCGTTCATTCCTTCTTTCATTACCTTACTTGCGCATCGGACATCATCCCGAACCAATACCATGTGCTACACCCCGGTTAGTCGTAGCTACCGGGCCGAAGTCAACGAATGACAGCTAAACGTATGCCGCGGTACTAGGAGTAACCGTCAGTCTTAGCTACTGGGCCGAAGTCAACGAATGACAGCTAAACGTATGCCACAGTACTAGGGGGTGAGCGGTAGAGGTCCTACATTTGGGGTCAATCACCAAGAGGGACCCCGTATCCGATGTGGGCAAGACGTTCATTCGTTCATCATGTTCCTCTTCCTTATCTTTCACTTTACGTTACATAATACTTCGTTCATTCATCATACAAGTAAAGCCACAGGAAAGATATATACATCACATCGAGGAACATAAACATGCAGCATCACATCATACAGGCAGCAACATCATACATAACGTACAACATCATCACCTCATCATGCCCAACATGCTTCTAAGACCTCGATCGTCATCTTAAAAACTCTTATGGGAACCGTTACATCAACATTTACATCTGCACCTTCCCCCGAAAGTCAGAAGTCAATCTACACCTTCCTCGGGTTCAACAGCCCTATTCGGGCGTATGGACACCCTTCAGTCGCATTGCCTCCATGCGCTGAACATCATGCGATTGAACTAATACGGATGAACACCTATGCGAATGAACATCCAGTCGTGCGAATGGACCCTCAGTCGCATGACCCCCATGCGACTGGCCCTCCAGTCGTGCGAATGAACCCCAATCGTGCGAATGGACCCCAATCGCACCCTAATCGGCCGTATGGCCTCCATTCGGCCTGCAGTCGGTCGCCTGGCCCAAGTGATGCAGAATGCAGTTCAACCCGACTGCAGCCGAGGGTTTTCGGCCCCCAAACTCATCTAAACCCATTTAAGCCTAAATCGACCATCCTAAACCTTAGGGATGCATACCATAACATCATTCAAGCACAACCAAGCAAGAAATCAAGTCACAATCGCGTCATACATACACATACACATACACAAACGGGTCAACTTACACACATACGAAAAACTCGATTTCAGATGTTTTCCAGCCCCAAATCGTTTGAAAACAAGTAAAAGAGGGGTCCTAGAACTCACCTAAACGAGCACAATGACAAGAGCTTCGACTCGGCTTGCTTCACGACGATTTTGGCGACCCGAACCGACCCGAACCAACACTTTTTCCTCTTTTTCTCCTCTTCTTCTTCTCCTCTCCCTTTATGAAGCTGAAATGTGGATGTGGGGAGAGTGGGCTGCCCTCTCCCTACATATACACCACATTTCCCAACTTTGCTTCGTTGGCGGTTTGGTCCCTCGACTTTTGGACTTTATTTTCTTTTCTTTCTTCACCGACTTCAAATAATAATTATCCGGGTGTTACAAGTCCACCCCCCTTAAATAGGTTTCGTCCCCGAAACTTATTCGTCGAACAAATGTGGATAATGCTGTCTCATTTCTTCTTCAGTCTCCCACGTTGACTCGGATCCCTTCCTGTGCTTTCACTGTACACGCACAAGAGGAACCACTTTATTCCTTAGCCTCTTTTCTTTACGATCGATGATTGCCACGGTTGCTCCACATAATTGAGCCTTTCATCTATTTCAATGTCTTCCAATGGAACAATCATGTCTTCATCAGCTATACACTTTCTCAGATGAGATACATGGAATGTCGAGTGGATCCCACTTAACTCATCTGACAACTCCAATCTATAGGCCACCTCCCTACTCGAGCAATGATTCGGAAAGGGCCTATATATCTTGGGCTCAACTTGCCCCGCTTTCTGAATCTGATAATACCCTTCAAGGCGAGACCTTCAGCATAACCCGGTCACCCACCTGGAACTCAATTGGCCTACGTCGCTTATCGGCATACGACTTCTGTCTATCCTTGGCTGCCTTCATGAAGGCTTTAATATTTTCAAGCTTCTCTGTCGTAGCCTCGATTACCTCGACGCTCCCCAATTCCTTCTGACCAATATCACCCCAACAACGGGTGTTCTGCATCTCCTACCGTAAAGCATCTCATATGGTGGCATACCAATACTGGCATGATAGCTGTTGTTGTATGAGAATTCAGCTAACGGTAAGTGGTCATCCCAACTTCCACCAAAATCGATCACACATGCCCGGAGCATGTCTTCCAGTGTCTGAATGGTCCTTTCTGACTGACCATCAGTCTGGGGATGATAAGCCGTGCTAATATGTAACCTCGTTCCCATAGCGTCGTGGAATTTCTTCCAAAATTAGATGTAAACCGAGTGTCACGATCAGACACAATAGACACCGGCACACCATGACGAGCTACAATTTCCTTGATGAACAGATCAGCCAACCTCTCAGATGAATACGTCTCGCGGATCGGTAGAAAATGAGCGCTCTTCGTCAGACGATCAACTATCACCCATATGGCATCATACCCTTTCGGGGTACGTGGCAGCTTCGTAATGAAGTCCATGGTGATGTGCTCCCATTTCCATTCTGGTATGTCCAAAGGTTGTATCTTCCCATACGGCTTTTGATGCTCTGCCTTCACCTGTAAGCAAGTAAGGCACTTACTCACATACTCCGCCACGTCGCGCTTCATACCCGGCCACCAATAATCTTTCTTCATGTCGTGGTACATTTTCGTGGCACCAGGATGAATGGAGTATCGAGTCTTGTGGGCTTCATCCATTATCTTCACCCGTAGATCCCCAAAACGAGGAATCCACACACGACCGAATCGAGTTCCAACACCGAGTGTGTTTTCACCCAATTCCCCAACCAGACCTCTCATTCTTTCCGAGTTAAGATGATCTTCTTTCAATGCCTCATCTTGAAACTCCTTAACTTGCTTCATCACATCGGAGGTCATGATTAATTGATAAGCTTTCACCCGAATCGGTTCGGGCCTTTCCTTCCGGCTAAGGGCATCCGCCACCACATTAGCTTTGCCTGGATGGTAATGAATCTCGCAATCATAATCCTTTATAAGTTCCAACCATCTCCTCTGCCTCATGTTCAGATCCTTTGCTCGGAAGAAGTACTTCAAACTCTTATGATTGGTAATATGGTGCACTTCGTCCCGTAGAGATAGTGCCTCCAGATCTTCAATGCAAACACCACGGCTGCTAGCTCCAAGTCATGAGTAGGATAATTGACCTCATGAACCTTAACTGTCGAGATGCATAGGCTATAACCTTCCCTCTCTGCATAACACACACCCCAACCCTGAGTAGGAAGCATCAGAATAAACCACCAAATCTTCGCTTCCATCGGGTAATGACAGAACAGGAGCTTGAGTCAGTCTTGCTTTCAGCTCTTCGAACGCCTTCTCTTGAGCTTGACCCCATACAAATTTCACATCCTTTCGGGTCAACTTAGTTAGTGGAGAAGCAATCTTAGAGAAGTCTTGGATGAATCTTCTATAGTAGCCCGCCAAGCCCAAGAAACTACGGATCTCGGATGGCGTCTTTGGTGACTTCCATTGCATAACCGCCTCCACCTTCGCCGGGTCAACCATAATTCATCAGGATTCACCACATGACCCAAAAAACTAAACTTCGCGCAACCAGAATGCGCACTTGGAGAATTTAGCATACAGTTTCTCCCTTCTCAACGTCTCTAGAACCTCCCGAATGTGACCGGCATGCTCAATCTCGCTCTTGAATAAATCAGGATATCATCAATAAACACAATCACTGATTTATCCAACATAGGCCGACACACACGGTTCATCAGATCCATAAAAGCAGCTGGCGCGTTGGTCAAACCAAAGGACATGACAAGAAACTCGTAATGACCATAACGCGTACGGAAAGCTGTTTTAGGGATATCTTGCTCCTTCACCTTCAACTGATGATAACCAGATCGAAGATCTATCCTCGAGAACCAACTAGCACCCTGAAGCTGATCGAACAAATCATCTATCATCGGTAAGGGGTAGCGGTTCTTCACTGTCAACTTGTTCAGTTCGCGGTAATCAATGCACATCCTCATACTACCATCCTTCTTCTTACAAATAGGACCGGAGCACCCCAAGGAGAGATACTCGGTCTAATGAACCCTTATGAAGCAGCTCTCGCAACTGCTCCATCAACTCTTTCATCTCGGTTGGAGCCAACCGATATGGTGCCTTGGCAACAGGTTGGGCACCCGGTATCAGGTCAATCTGAAATTCAATCTCCCTGTCGGGTGGCACTCCTGATAAGTCTTCAGGGAACACGTCTGGAAAGTCACACACAACAGGTACATCAGCTAGTTGTGGTGTTGGTGTATCCACATCCTTTAAATAAGCCAAGTAGGCGCTACATCCACGCCTCATACACTTTCCCGCCACCGCCATTGAGATCACCTTCGGAATCGTAGTAACCCGATCACCATAAACCGTTACCAAACTTCTGTCAGGCGCTGTCAAATCAAACAATCTTCTTGCGACACACAATGTTCGCCTCGAAATCCGCCAACCAATCCATCCCAAGAACCAAATCGAAACCACCCAGGTCATCACAAACGGTCTAACAGGAAACTTGTGACCCTCAAGCTCCACATCACACTTCTCTATCATCTCAGAAATCCTGGTAGACTTACCTATGGCAGTTTCTACATCAAAGGGCGCATCAACACGTCTACTACTAACAGGCAGCTTAGCATAGAAAGCAGCAGAAATAAAACTCTTACTAGCACCGAATCAAAAACACAGAAGCTAAAGTCTGGTTCACTAGAAACGTACCGGACACAACGTCAGGGTCCGTCCTAGCCTCCTCCTGTGTCATGGTGAACGCCCTGGCGCTCGCCTCGGTCCATCACTTCCCGTCTTCTTCACCCCTGAACCTCAGTCCTCGACTTCTTACAATCTCTGCTCATATGACCATTTCCCCACAGTTAAAAACATTTGCTCGACATGCAATCTTCGCCATATGCCTGTCTTCCACACTTGAAGCACAAGTTTGACCCAAACCTACATTCCCCGCTGTGCTCCCTCCACACTTGCCACACCTTTTCGACCCCGCACTTGATGTGACCACACGGTGCTCATCCACCCGTGCCTTTTTGTTACCCATCGGGGCATCACCCCGACCAAACCGTTTCCCGTTCCAGTTCCGATCACCACCACCCTTCTTACTTGCTTCAGTCACCACCACCTCTCGCTCATCATACAGCCTCCCTGCCAAATCAACCGCCGACCTAAACGGCTTGGCCGGGCGGCGATCATATGCCGACGAACATCCACGGTAAACCCTGAATGTACCTCTTAATTTTCCGAGACAGAGGCGTCACCTGATCAGGTACAAGCCGTGCCATTTCATTAAACTTGGTGGTATACTGCTGGTGTGTCATGGTTCCAGCCTCCAACTGTAAAAACTCCCTTTCCAACTTATCCATTTCCCGTGAGGACAAAAATTCCTCAATCACCAACCTTCTCACTCAGGGCATTTCATTTTCCAATGGCCCTATACCTCAGCTTGGACAATGTTGTCCCACCAGCACAGAGCTGAATCCACAAAAGAGTGGGTAGCAAACTTCACCTTTTGGTCCTCTCGACATCGCTGATATCGAGAACAACTTCCATTTCCCTCACCCACCGGTGAGCGGCTGCAGCGGTGCCGTTTCCATCAAAAGTAGGGGGTTGCATCTCATAAAAGCCCATAATTACATCCTCGTGCCGTTTCATGCACAGGCTCTTCCTCCTCCTCCTCATCATCAGATAGAACGTTTCCGGCTCTGGTTGTTCCCGTTCCCCAGAGGATCTGTTTCTTTCTTTCCTTTCCCTTCTCGTACAGCCTTAATAACTTCGGTCACCACAGACGGTAAGATCGTCTGCATGACCTGATGTACTTCTTCTACAACAGCCTCTTTTACTGAGGCTCTCAGATTGGCGCTTTCGTCGCCACCCTCCGGATGAGGGGTCTTGGTTCTTCATGAACCACATCTCACCACCCTCTCAACTCTGGGTCTCCCTCTCTTAGGTCGCGGTTCAGCACCGTGACCTCCACCCCTAGAAGCTTTCGAAGATCTACCTCCGGCCATCACACACACACTGAAAGATTCAAACACCAACACGGTCATTCAAGGAAATAACTCAGTTTATGTCAAGTATAGTAAGTCCCTAATTACAGTGGCCAGTTGTGATTAGCCACTTACTTTACTCTTCATACCCCAAGTATACCTGTCCTGACTACATCAGTATTTAAACCTACATAAAACATAACACATACCATGCGCACATAAAACCGGTTAACTTTACGAAAATACCTGATGGCACGCAGCTACTCAGTTTGGCATCCCATTCCCTTCCCGTCCCATTCTCAGTTTAAGATTAGGTTTATTCTGAAAATTTACCCATTTCACTTAAACTTTGGCTCTGATACCAACTTGTAAGGCCCCGTTCCCGGGACGCTTACAGCTGGGTTCTCATCGCACATAAATCATATAATTACATTTGAATTTAATAAATCGCAGCGGAAAACTAAAACAAACTTTCATTTCCTTTAAATGCTTTGCAAACTAATACAACATTCATTACAAAAAAAATAGTTTGTTCGCATTACAATGCAAAAACATTAATCAAAAGAATGCCATCCCAAAAGAGCTGAGTAGTCGCCCGTGCCATCCTCAGCAATCATTACCTGCCAACTGGAAACATCAAAGTCAGCGTTGCTGAGTGAGTTCTAGTTTTATAAATAAAACATACTTTACTTTCATATAAAACCGTTCGTACTTTTACATGATCACACATAATACACATAAATAATATCATTATTATCTTCCTTCATTCGTTCATTCCTTCTTTCATTACCTTACTTGCGCATCGGACATCATCCCGAACCAATACCATGTGCTACACCCGGTTAGTCGTAGCTACCGGGCCGAAGTCAACGAATGACAGCTAAACGTATGCCGCGGTACTGGAGTAACCGTCAGTCTTAGCTACTGGCCGAAGTCAACGAATGACAGCTAACGTATGCCACAGTACTAGGGGTGAGCGGTAGAGGTCCTACATTTGGGGTCAATCACCAAGAGGGACCCCGTATCCGATGTGGGCAAGACGTTCATTCGTTCATCATGTTCCTCTTCCTTTATCTTTCACTTTACGTTACATAATACTTCGTTCATTCATCATAAC
>CM046441.1:57555641-57670641 GCA_025506515.1 Flaveria trinervia
TGTATGTATGTATTTATGTATGTATGTATTATTACTTTAAAACTGCGAACTCCCCAACAATTTGTTGACCATTTTGAGCATATCTTTTCAGGTGATCATGCTAGCTGAGGTTCTAGGTGTGCTGCCTTAGTGGGACCCTAGGATGCATTTTCGGGCTAAACTTTGTCTTTTTGAAAACAAATGTTGTAACTGTTTTGAACAACATTACACTTTGTAACTTGTTCCGGGTTGTGGGAATGCATACAATGTTATCACCTATGTATTATGATTTATGTATCATGTTTATGCTTAGGCTATGTGGTCGTGATTACTGACTAAACACGACACAAGTCCCCTTGTTGTGGTGTCGTCATGAAACGCTTGTCATCATTATATTATTGCATCTCTATCGCTTACCATGTGTTATGACGATTCCCGTCTCGTTACGCCCCGTGTTTCCGCTCTTAGCGGGGTGTGACAGACTGGTATCAGCGTTATTGGTTATAGAGAATTAGGCAATACACTTGACCTAGACTATAACCTAGGAACCTTCATGTAGATTTGCATGCCAGGGTTGTGTGCATTTGTATCTCATATGTGTTCCTCATTACTTGTTCGATTAACTATCTGTTCGTGATCATTTCACCCCGTGAGGGAGCCCTTGTGCTCACTCTTTACGGGATGTTTATATTGGATCTTCCGTTTCCCTCTGCGCACCGAGTTGCTTTCCAATCCGGGTATTGAACCCAAAGAGATCTTCTAGATCATGCTATGCGTTTGACCTTAAGCACTGGGATTTACCCGAGGAGGGTATGTCTGAGACCTCGAGAGAGGAGGAAATAGGCAACCTCCGCTAGACTAAACTTGATTTCATCATGGACATGCCATCATTATGATGGACTACTGTTGGACATACTTATACATGGGTGTGAGAAATTTACGATTTGTATGCGATGTGTGACAACATAAGTATGGTCTTAACCCGAAAGTTAGACCTAATGTGACATGGTAATGTGTGCTGCAATGGTTAAAACTTATGCATTTGCTATTCTTATGATTAGAACATGCCGCCTTAGTAGAGTTACCCGCAGCAACGTGGCGAAAGTGAAGCCCTGAGGCAGAGGCAGAGGTAGGGTAGAGGTAGAGCACCGAGAACAAGTGACGGTCCTACAATGTCACTCCAGGAGCAGGAACACATGATATGGCAGCCTTAATTGCTCAAGCCAGTGGCGCACTAATTCCGACTATCGTGGCCCAAATGAGTGATGCTCTTCAGAATTCTCACCCCCATGGGGGATGGTGGCCATGATACGAGGATAACGAGAACCCGACTGGGAACGAAAGCAATCAGGAGACGGAAATGGTGGTACAGCCGGTCGGTAATGAAACTGGAATTGTGAATGTTAGACGGGGATGTTCATACAAGGAATTTGTGGCTTGTAAACACGAGAGTTTGATGGCAAGGGTGGAGCCATAGCTCTGACCAGATGGCTTGAAAAGATGGAGGCCGTGATCGACATCAACGAATGCCTCGACAGTCAAAGGATCAAGTACGCCACTTGCTCACTACAGGGCAAGGCACTACGGGGTGGAACACTCAGATTCAGGCTAGGGGAAGAGAATCGGCGATGCAAATGTTGTGGGATGAGTTCAAGGCCCTAATTACCGAGGAGTACTGTCCTCTCAATGTGATGCAAAAACTTGAGCATGAGTTCTGGAATCATGCCATGGTGGGGGCTGGGCGCAGCAGCTTACACCGATCATTTTCACAAGCTAGCAAGGTTGGTCCGCATCTAGTCACCCGGAATCAAAAAGGGAGAGAGGTACATTTGGGGACTTGCGCCTCAAATCCGGGCAATGGTAACCGCTACTGCTCCTCCTACTGCTCCTCCTACTATTCAGAGCGCGATTCTGAAGGCTGGCTCTCTAACTGATGAGATGGTGAGAACAGGGGTATTGGGCAGGGGAAGAGGGAGCAGAGAGAAAAAGAAGAAGTTAGGGAAACATGTAACACCCGGCCCTTCACATCAACAATATTGTCCGCTTTGCTCACGAGGAGCTCACGGATTTGCTTTGGTTGCCCAGGTGAAAAACTTCCCAGGGAGGTCACCCATCCTAGATTGCTCCCACCTGAGCACGCTTAACTGTGGAGTTCTCCTCTCATCCACAGCCAATACGCCCAAAACGCGTTGTTGATGTTAGAGGCCAAACATTTCTTATGAACTAGGGAATCTCTCCTGTCCGCGGCCGATGTGGGATATGTGTAGGGTGTCAAAAGCACCCCCTGTTTGGACTCATCGTCCTCGATGAGCCCGAGAAGTCACCATCCTTGGTGAGGTATGTCCCACACCCCGAACGACACAGGAGTGGCTCTGATACCATTCTGTAACACCGACCCCTCGCATCAACAATATTGTCCGCTTTGCCCCCGAGGAGCTCAGGATTTGCTTTTGGTTGCCCGGGGTGAAAACTTCCCAGGGAGGTCATCATCCGGATTACTCCACCTGAGCACGCTTAACTATGGAGTTCTCCTCTCATCCACAGCCAATACGCCCAAAACGCGTTGTTGATGTTAGAGGCCAGACATTTCTTATGAACTAGGAATCCTCCTGTCCACGGCCGATGTGGGATATGTGTAGGGTTGTCACAAAACGAGTCGGTCGAGTGCGGGAAATTCGAGAAAAGGGCCAAGACAACCAGAAATTTTGTGGCCGTGACCCAGGGCAGGCGAGAATATGTGGGTCCGCACCCCGATGCGATAGGTGCAACTTTCATCGTCCCCTAGCTATGCCATGCCGGTGTGCGCTAACTATAGACGCCCAGGACATTTAGCAAGAGACTGCAGAACAACACCGAATATGGTCGCACCAGTTAACGCGGTTAACCCCGCTGGGAACGCCGGGGGCTGTTATGAGTGTGGAAGCCCTGATCACTACCGGAACATGTGCCCCAAACTGAATCAGGCATCGGGCCAACAAGGGAACAACCAACATCAGACTATGGCTATAGCTGGAAATCAAGGCCCGACAAACCCGGGGACGCGGCCAGGGGACGCGCTTTTGTCATTGGGGCCAATGAAGCCCGTCAGGACCCAAATGTTGTCACGGGTACCACTTACTCAATAATCAATTGCATCTGTATTATTTGACACTGGAGTAGACAATAGCTTTATATCTTCTGAATTGTGCAATTGCTCGATTTGAGTCCTAGTAGGCTAGAAACTAGCTACTCTGTAGTAGAAATGGCTAATGGTAGGATTGTTCAGGCCAACGATATTATTAGAAAGTGTGCTTGATAATATTAGAGAATCACACCTTCAAGATAGACTTGATCCCCTTCGAGTTAGGAAGTTTCGACGTGATTGTGGGAATGGATTGGTTGTCGAAACACGGAGCCGAGATGTCTGTCGGGACAAGGTAGTGCTAATCCTATGTCAGACGGGGGGAGTAACTCAGAATTCGAAAGAGAAAGACCGGGGAGAAACTTAACGCTTATTTCCTGCATGAAAGCACACCGGGAGTTTACGAAAACAGTGCTACTCTTTTCTGGCTCATGTGGTGGAAAAGAAGGAAGAGGAGCAGAAATTGGCAGATATCCCTGTAGGTGGGCTTACCCAGATGTATTTCCTGATGACTTGCCTGGTTTGCTTCCTCCATGGCAGGTGGAATTTCGTATTGAGTTGGTTCCTGGAGCTACACCGGTAGCAAAGACACCGTATCGGTTGGCACCGTCTGAAATGCAAGAGTTATCTAGCCAGTTACAGGAACTACTGGAGAAGGGTTTTATTCCGCCGAGTCACTCACTTGGGGAGCACCGGTGTTATTTGTCAAGAAGAATGATGGGTCGTTCGTATGTGCATCGAATACCGTGTGGTTGAACAAACTAACTGGAAGAACGGTATCCTCTCCCCAGGATCGACAACCTATTGATCAGTTACATGGAGCTTTGTATTTTTCCAAGATCGACCTTCGATCTGGATATCACCAACTAAGGGTTTTCGAGGAGGACGTACCGAAGACAACGTTTAGAACTCGTTAGGGCACTATGAATTCTTGGTCATGTCGTTCGGATTGACTAACGCACCAGCTGTGTCATGGACCTGATGAATAGGGTGTGCAAACCTTCATTGGATAAGTTTGTGATCGTATTCATTGACGACATACTTATCTACTCTCGATCGAAAGAGGATCATGAAGAACACCTTCGGGCAATACTGGAACTGTTAAGAGAAGAGAAACTTTTCGCTAAGTTCCCGAGAGTGTGAATTCTGGCTGCGAGAGGTGAAGTTTTGGGTCAGTGGTTAACAAGGACGGGATCATGTAGATACCGGCAAGATCGAAGCGGTAAAGAAATGGGATACACCCCAGACACCTTCAGAGATACGGCAATCTTAGGATTAGCGGATACTATCGTCGTTTCATGCGAACTTTTCAAAGATCGCTCAACCGTTGGCGTTGCTGACTCTAAAAGACAAGAAGTTTGATGGGGAGATGCGCAAGAACGGGCGTTCCAAACGCTGAAAGATAAGCTGTGCAATGCACCGATATTGTCCCTCCCAGACGGAACTGATGATTTGTGGTGTACTGTGATGCTTCGCATCAAGGGTTGGGATGTGTACTAATGCAGAAAGATAGGTCATTGCCTACGCTTCGCGACAACTTAAGGTGCACGAGAAGAACTACACGACTCATGATCTTGAGTTGGGCGTTGTAGTATTCGCACATAAAATATGGAGGCATTACCTGTATGGAAAAATGCATCATATACACAGATCATAAAAGCCTTCAACATATTCTGGATCAGAAGGAACTCAATATGCGACAACGACGCTGGTAGAGCTTCTTAGTGACTATGATTGTGAAATCCGGTATCATCCGGGGGAAAGCTAATGTGGTGGCTGATGCTCCTAAGCCGCAAAGAAGAACGCGTGTGAAACCACTTCGTGCTCGAGCTTTGGGATGACCATCAAACAAATTTGAAAGCTCAGATCCAAATTGCACAAAGTGAGGCGTTGAAAGAAGAAAACCTGCGGGAGAATGAGGGGAGAATAATTCCGGGTTGGATAAACAACTGATGTGCAAGGACGATGGCAAACAGTACTTCGTGGACCGTATTGGGTACCCAAGTGGGGGAGGTGTACGTACCTTGGTCAGGGATGAAGCACATAAGACGCGATATTCTATTCACCCTGGCGCAGACAAGATGTACCACGATCTCAAAGATCTGTACTGGTGGCCAGGCCTAAAGAAAGACATTGCCACGTACGTCAGCAGATGCTTGACATGCTCGAAAGTTAAGGCTGAACATCGAGACCATCAGGATGTTACAGCAACCTGAGATTCCCGAATGGAAATGGGAGAACATAGCCATGGACTTCATTACCAAACTCCCTCGAGCGAGCAACGAGCATGACTCGATATGGGTCGTAGTGGATCGAATGACGAAATCAGCACACTTCTTGCCAATCCGAGAAGAAGACTACCAAATGGACAAGTTGGCGAGATTGTACATAAAGAGGTCGTGTGAAAAGACACGGAGTGCGGTGTCAATCATATCCGACCGTTACGGCCGATTCACTTCACGATTTTGGCAAACACTACAGAAAGCGATGGGCACTCGATAGACATGAGTACCGCCTATCACCCTCAAACAGAATGGCCAAAGTGAACGAACCATACAAACGCTAGAAGACATGCTGAGAGCGTGTGTAATCGACTTTGGTGGTAGTTGGGATACTCATTTGCCATTGATTGAGTTCTCTTACAATAACAACTACCACACCAATTGGGTGTGGGCTCCGTTCGAAGCGTTGTACGGAAGGAAGTGTAGATCACCCGTTTGTGGCCGAGATTGGTTGAAAGTCAGTTACAGGCCCAGAGATCATCCAGGAAACAACCAACAAGATCTTCCAAATTAAGATAGGCTGAAAGCCGCTAGAGATCGCCAAAAGAGCTACGCCGACAATCGTCGAAAGCCTCTAGAATTCAACGTTGGGGACCGAGTGTTACTCAAAGTCTCTCCTTGGAAAGGAGTTGTTCGGTTTGGAAGGAAAGGGAAGTTAGCCCCAAGATACGTTGGACCATTTCAGATACAGAAAGAATTGGTCCAGTGGCTTACCGATTAAGGTTACCACAAGAACTCAACGGTGTGCAGATACTTTTCATGTGTCGAACCTCAAGAAGTGTTTGGCTGACGAATCACTTCACATACCCATTGACGATATCAAAATCGACGAAAAGCTTCATTTTATTGAGTAACCCATTGAGGTCATGGATCGTAAGGTCAAACAGTTGAAGCGCAGCAGAACACCAATTGTTGCGTAAGGTGGAATTCAAAATGAGGGTCAGAGTTTTATGGGAACGGGAAGATCAAATGAAACTCAAATACCCACACCTATTCGTGGATGACATCTTGGACCTAACTCTAGCTGAATTTCGGGACGAAATTCTCTCAACTGGGGATACTGTGACATCCGTCACTTAAGGTCCGTCGAATGACATAAATAAGTATAGAATTATTTTAATTATTCTTCCTTTTCTTCATGAACTCTTGCTTTAAGGAATCATGTCTGCTTTATTTTCCCGTGTGCCTGTACTTCCTCGAGAACGTGCTAAGCATAAACCTTTTTAAATTTCATCACCCTTACCACCAAATATATCATTTTTAATTTCAACCATTGTCATTAATAAAACCATTTTAGACTATCAATTACCATTAAACACGCTTTTAACCTTAATATAACGAACATTTTAAGGTCGTAATCAACCGAAACAAATTTTGGGGAACTCGAGGGTTAAGTGCAGGGACTAAACTCGCCATTTTGCAACTTGGGCTGGGTATATAAGCCCATGCTCCAGCCCTTAATCTCATTTCATCTTCATCTTCTTCATCCTCTTCACCTTCTTCTTCACATCTTCTTCATTCTAGCTCCAAATCAACCCGCTTGGTCTTGTTCTGTCGTCTAGACTCCATCTACGGCCTAGTCTACTCTATTCTAGCAGGTAGACGACCTTGGTTGTCCTTTTGCTTATTCAGGGCTGTCCAACTAGGGTTCGGGTGTTCGGGTTCAACTCGAACACATGAGGTCGTGTGGGTGGCGTGTGAGGTCTTTCTGCTTGTGTTTCATGTTTTGTGTATGTTGTAGAGTGTTTCTGGAAGTCCTTGTTGTGTAAAACCCGTGCTCGGAGCAGCCGAAGGCTGCTCTGCACTTCTGCAGTTGGCGAACTGCAGTTCAGGCGACTGGGTCTGTCATGCGATAGCCGTGCGACTGGGTGGTCGTGCGACTGAGTCATGCAATTGTGTCTTTCGGGCGACTGAATCATGCGACTAGGGATGTCATGCGACTGAGTTGTGCGATCGAAGAATGTGTGTGCGACTGAGTCAATGCAAATGAGTGTGTGTGCGGATTGAGGCAATGCGAATGAGTGTGTGTGCGATTGAGTTAGGTGACCGACTGAATGTATGCGATTGTGCGTGTTTCGCACGACTGGAGTCCAATCGCATGAATGAAGGTTCAATCGCACGAAAGTAGCTAATTGGCACGATTGAGGGTTGATTCGCGCGCATGGAGGTTGTGCGTGCGAATATGTGTGTTGTGGTACGACTGAATGCCAGTCATGCGAATGAAGACTCAATATACGAATGAAGCTGATTCATACCATTGAGGTTGATTCGTACAGATGGAGCGTTGAGTCGAGCGTCTGGTCGTCTTGTGTGTGACTGATGATGTTGAGTGTGAATTTCCCCTTGAACGCGATGATGATAAGGTAACATCAGTAAAAGTGTCATTGCTTGACCACAAAGATTAAAGTCAATGCTATCAACATGCACATCTTTCAATTGAAAACAACCTAAAATTTTACAATTATCGACAATCCAATTGGAACTCCAAATACTTAACAAGTGCTATCTTTCATAACCACGAGATCATTTCACGGATGTCATAAGAAATGACGACTACTCGTAGTACTTGGATCTATATAAGATCTGATACGTGTGTTTCGCTTGTGTGTGCGTGCTAACCACGACCGAACGATACAACCCGCACCAAAGTCATTTAATGCTTAACAATAACTGTCAATAGGCGTTTGACTGTTCTCTGCATACAACTGTTGGGAATCTCGATCATTTATACTTACCACTTAACATGTGAGTTTCGTGGCACCTTTTGTGCTTATACTACTTTGTAAACGTTTACAACATGGGGGAAAAGTATGCTCGCCCGTTTTCTATGCTGTACAACATACATGCGATTTACATACTTGGAATCAACATGCTACTGTTTTATGGGTACTTATATGATACATGCTTGAGTCTGCTTTGGGTTCTTTCTTACAACCCTTTAATTCCAGTGTGGAACCGATGGTTAGGTATTGGTAGTACTACTGGTTGACAACCCGCCCTCGTGTTGGTATACTAGTTAGTACCAAATAAAGCCATGAACGGGCCTTGGGTGAATATATTCCGAAAAGATTCTTTGGTACGTCATTAGGTTTGGTTGTAAAGCTCTTGTCATGTGATTTTGCTTACTTATAACTGTATGCACGGTATTCTGCAACAACTTTATACAGCATCAATTACTTATTTACTTTAAACCTGCGAACTCACCAACAATTTTTGTGACCATTTTGAGCATATCTTTTTAGGTGATCATGCTAGCTGAGGTTCTAGGTGTGCTGCTTAGTGGAGACCCTAGGATGCATTTTCGGGCTAAACTTGTCTTTTGAAAACAATTGTTGTAACTGTTTCAAACAACATTACACTTTGTAACTTGTTCCCGGGTTGTGGGAATTGCATACAATGTTATCATCTATGTATTATGATTATGTATCATGTTTATGCTTATGGCTATGTGGTCGTGATTACTGACTAAACACGACACAAGTCCCCTTGTTGTCGGGTGTCGTCATGACACGCTTGTCATCATTATTATTATTGCATCTCTATCGCTTACCATGTGTTATGACGATTCCCATCTCGTTACGCCCCCGTGTTTCGCTCTTAGCGGGGGTGTGACATGTATGTATGTATGTATGTATGTATGTATATATGTATGTATGTATATAGTATGTATGTATGTATGTATGTATGTATATATGTATGTATGTATGTAGTATATTATGTATGTATGTATGTGTGTATATGTATATGTATGTATGTATTCGTGTATGTGTGTATGTTGTATGGTGTATGTGTGTATGTGTGTATGTGTGTATGTATGCATGCATGTATGTATGCATGCATGTATGTATTGTATTATGTATGTATGTATGATGTATGTATGTATGTATGTATGTCTGTATGTATGTATGTATGTATGTATGTATGTATGTATGCATGCATGCATGACATGCATGTATGTATGTATGTATGTATATGTATGTATGTATGTATGTATGTATGTATGTATGTATGTATGTATGTGTGTGTGTAGTGTGTATGTATGTATGTAGTATGTATGTATGTATATGTATGTGTGTATGTATGGTGTATGCATGTATGTATGCATGTATGTATGTATATATGTATGTATGTAGTATGTTGTATGCATGCATGCATGCATGATGCATGAATGCATGCATGTAGTATGTATGTATGTATGTGTATGTATGTATGTATGTGTGTATTGTGTATGTTTGTATGTATGTATGTATGTATGTATGTGTGTATGTGGTAGTATTATGTATGTATGTATGTATGTATGTATGTTATGTATGTGGTATGTATGTATGGTGTATGTATGTATGTATGTATGTATGTATGTATCTATGTGTGTATGTATCTATGTATGTGGGTATGTATGTATGTATGTATGTTGTATGTATGTATGTAGTATGTATGTATGTACGTATGTACATATGTATGTATGGAGTATGTATGTATGTATGTATGTATGTATGTAGTATGTATGTATTATGTATGTAGTATGTATGTTGTATGTATGTATCTATGTATGTATGTATGTATGTGATGTGTGTGTGTGTATGTGTGTGTGATGTGTGTATGTATGTATGTGTGTATGTATGTATGTGTGTATGCATGTATGCATGTAGGCATGTATGTGTGTATTATGTATGCGTGTATTTATGTTTGGATGTATGTATGTTTTATGTATGTATGTGCATGTGTGCATGTGTGCATGTGTGCATGTATGCATGTGGCATGTATGCATGTGTGCAATGTATGCATGTGTGCATGTATGCATGTGTGCAGTATGCTGTATGCAAGTATTCATGTATGCATGTATGCATGTATGCATGTATGCGTGTATGCAGTATGCATGTATGCATGTATGCGTGTATGCATGTATGCGTGTATGCATGTATGCGTGTATGCATGTATGCGTGTATGCATGTATGCGTGTATGCATGTATGGTGTATGCATGTATGCGGTATGCATGTATGCATGTATGCATGTATGCATGTATGCATGTATGTATGTATGTATGTATGTATGTAGTTTGTAGCTATGTATGTATGTATGTATGTATGTATGTATGTATGTATGTATATTGTATGTATGTATGTATGTACGTATGTATGTATGTACGTATGTATTATGTATGTATGGATGTATGTATGGTGATGTATGTATTTATGTATGTATGTATGTATGTATGTATGTATGTATGTATGCATGTATGCATGTATGCATGGATGCATGTATGCGTGTATGCATGTATGATGGTGTATGTATGTATGTATGTATCTTTGTCCTGATCTTAAAGGGGAGGATACTGATTAACATCAGTATAGGGCGATTATTGGTCCTCTAATGTATCTCACAGCTAGTAGACCTTATATCATGTTTGCAACTTGCATTTGTGCAAGTTATCAGGCTGCTCCAAAGGTGTCTCACCTAGCTGCTGCTAAGAGAATCCTCAGATACCTCAAAGGAGCACCTAAACTTGGTCTCTGTATCCTAGGATCAATGATTTTAATCTTTATGGATACTCTGATAGTGACTATGGTGGCTGCAACATTGACAAGAAATCAACATCAAGAGGATGTCAATTTCTTGGTCGAAGGATTATCTCATGGCAATGTAAGAAACAATCTTGTGTCTCTATATCAACTGCCGAAGCTAAATACTTGCTACTGCATGTTGTTGTGCTTAGCTACCGTGGATTCAGAATCAGATGCTAGACTAGGATTTAACTTTATGAGCACTCCTATCCATATTGATGAAAACAGTGCTATCTCCATCACTGAAAATCCTGTGAAGCACTCCAAGGCAAAGCATACCGTATCATTTCATTAGAGATATTCATGAGAAAATCTGATTAAGCTAATCAAAGTTGATTCAAATGAACAATATGCTGACTTGTTCACCAAAGCTTTTAATGAGCAGAGATTTAAGTATCTCATAACAGCTATTGGGATGATAAATATTGATTAGATTACTCTTTTGAAAACCTTTTTAATGTGTAATGTCTTATGTCAATACAATCTAAGCCCTGTTACAAAAGTCTCTCTCTAAAAGTTTTTACTAAGTATAAATTCTTCCAAAAAGGAATTAACCTTCGGAAGATATCTTGCATATCTTCCGAAGGAAAATTCCTCCAAGGATAAGTTTCTTCTTGGAAGAGTTTTTAGTCTCGGAAGAAGCGATTGATTACATATCTGATTTACTTCCAAAGCTTACAAAACTCTCCTTTCGGAAAGCAATCTTTACTCTCGAAAGTAACTCTTTACCTTTGGAAGTAGTAATTGCCTTCGGAAGACAAATTACCTTCGGAAATGTTTTTTACTCGGAAGAGAGATTTTACTATGTAACGGAAATCTCTTGGGCCCCACACTGTAAAAAGGAAAAATTTTGTTAATGATATCAGATTATTAACCTGAATTAAACCTTACCGCCCCTGTCACTTCATCCACTAAAACATCACATCACCTTATCCTAACCCCATTACCGTCATATCATCCTCTTTTAATAATCCCGACTATTCACTTTCATCTTCTACCATAATTTTACTGCCCTAAAATTTTCCTTCATCCCCAATTCACCTAAGCTCAAACTCATCTACCTTCACTTTTACAAATGGCACTGAACTCTCAACACAATCAAGTTGCACTTCTTGACTCCTCAAGAGATGCGGACTACTCTGAAATCGTCTCCTTCCTCACCAAATCATCCTATTACACTGCCCTGACTATTAATCCCACTATGTACATCAATCACATGGCTGAATTTTGGGGAAACAGTCAGGTTGAAACCCTAAATGGGGTTCGTGTAATATGATCCAACATTTGTGGCCAAGCGTTGGGCATCATTGAACAACTCATCAGGGAGCATCTCGAGCTTCATGATGAGGATGCACCACAGAGTTCCCCAAAGAAGATTTAGACAGCACCTACATTCTCATGGGATATGGTGGAGACGTCAACAGGTCAACTATCTACAAATTCAACTTCTCATACAACTGGAAGTTCCTACTGCATGTTGTTCTTCACTGTCTGTCGAATACATCTAGGGGATGTGATCAAATTCCATACGAACTAGGGTGCATAGTTCATGGAATGGTGAGAGCCTCCGATTCAACTACTCAAGCTTTGTACTAACCAACCTCATTGGAAATCTCTAGAGGGAAAATTCTTTATGTATACCAGATTCCTCCAGCACATTATCAACTGTGAGCTGGACCAGAGTCGGCTTGTCTATGCAGCCACTCTGTCTGTCCTTTAAATGAGGCCTACCATCTTCAAAACTTTGAAGAAGGTGTCCACAACTTCATTGGAGGTGCACTTCTCTACTTCCAGGTATGACTAAGCAAATAGCTCCTGGTGACATCCCTGTTAACCCCATAGGTGATGAACCCACACAGCAACTGCGCCCACACTGCCTACTTTAACTTCTCACCCCATCACCATCATTATCAAAGACGCCCCAGACGAACCCTTGTTCAATCTACTCTGATTGAACAAGCTCCCCCTGTTCAATCTATAAAGGCTAGAGTGGAACTTTGGGCTCCCACTCAGTATGAGGTCTCACCATCCTTCACCATTGACCTCAATATAGGTCTTGAGTCTCCTCAGTCTCAAACCCATGAGCCCACTACCTAATCTAAAATCCCTCAAGGTGTGTATTTATACTCCTCTAAGCAACCACAAAGGGACAACCCCACTAGAGGCTCAATGCCTGTAGACATTGATCAAGGTCCCGGGTCAGTAGGTTTACTTCTCTATCTTTCACTGACCCTCTTTTCAAAACTGATGAAGAGATTACGTCTCTTCATAGCAATGAAGATGATTTACAACACTCTCTCCAAGATCAACATAGGCTAGAGAGACCTCTTATCTCAACCCCCATCAGCAAACCTTTACTAAGGTGAGTCCACTGATGTGGAGGGGACTCATGCAGATTGCTGCCACTACAGAAGATGCCTCAATGGACCTTCTGACATATAGGTATGTTATCTCATCTCCCATGATTCTTAAAAGAAGATTAGGGAAGATTGCAACTCATTATACAAGACCTGTTAGTTTCAGTAGTTTTATGTTTTTCAGTAGTTATAATAACTGATAACACTTAGTATTTTTGTAAGGAGATGTCAGCTGTTTTGACATCTTCAGTAGTTGTGTTTCAGTTGGATATTCTGTTAGATGTCACTATCAAGTGACATCATCAGACGTCACATCTCTTATATAGAGGTGTCGACCTAATTGTAATTGTGACATTCTGTTACCACGAAAGCGAATATTGAATGAAATTTGCAGAATTCTCTCTATCTATAACCGTCTTTGTTCTTCATTGAATATCGTTTCGTTCTTGTGAATTGGCTAATTCATTGTTAGAATTCCGCTGCTATACTCTCTAATCAATCAAACTTAGATCACTGATCCTAACAAGTGGTATCAGAGCAGGTTAATCATTGATCGATCTAACAATGATCATTGAAACTGCTAATTGATATCTGTGTTTGATTGAATTAGCATATTCGCAAGAACTGGTTATAGATTATTGAATTTCTGTCGCTTTCGTTCATTTATTTTGAGATCTCTCCTGGTTCAATGGTTGTTGTGTTTTGTTCTAAATCTGTTTTAGCTTATTGAATTTGATTGAATCTGGGATGACTACTCCTTCTAATGATCCTCACAATACCGTTCCTCAACCAAGCCTCCGATGCTGGTTAGGACCGAGTATAACATATGGCAACGAAGAATGCTTCATCACCTGTCTGTTAACAGTTCAGGTTGTTGGACATCTGTGGTACATGGACCACATAAGACTATGGTGAACAATCCGGAAACCAATCAAATGGTTCCGAAGAAGAAGGAACAATACTCTGATGATGATCGGAAACTGTTTGAGATTGATGCTAAAGCCCATGGATTCTGGCCATGGCACTGCCTAATGAAATCTATTCAGGGCTTATGCATCATGAAACTGCTCATGATCTCTGAATGCCCTGAAGGAACAATTCGGTGGCACAGATGAGGTCTTAGCAAACAATAGAGAAATCCTTGCCCAACAATATGAGACATTCTCTCATAGAAAGTGTGAGACACTGACTCAACAGTTTGAGCGCTTTTCCTGCTTGATATCTGAGCTGAAAATGGTGAAACAGGAATACACCAATAGCCAGATGACCAGATTATTCCTCAGATCACTTCCTGAGAGATGGGACACATACACTATTGTCCTACGCTCCAGTGCAAATCTGGATGGCCTATCTCTCACCCAACTTCATAGGAAACTGCTTACATTTGAAAGAGAGATAGAGCAGAAGCGGAAACTGTCCTCATCAGGGAAGCTCACTGATGACTTTGTACCGGGGAATACTGCCTTGGTTGGTCATGAGTCAGAATATGCTGCATCTGAAAGCAATTATGATGAGCATATTGATTTCTCTACAAATAGTTCTGATCATGCATTTGTTGGTATTGAGAGTCATTCTGGCAGTAATAGTGAAAATTTATGCTTCATCATGGATGATTTGAAAGGAATAGTTGATGATGATCAAGAAGAGATGGATATTCTGAGCCAAATGGCATTGATTAATATCAGATCTCAGAAGTTCTATAAGAGAACAGGCAGGAAATTTCCTGGACTCTCTGGCAAAACCAAAGTTGGTTTTGACAAGAGTAAGTTGAGGTGTCACAAATGCCAAAGACTGGGACACTTTGCAAGGGAGTGTAGATCAACTGGATCTAACTCTTCTGCACCCTTTGTGACTTTTCCTAGTACTAGTCCACAAAACAGAGGGCAACATCCTGCTGGTTCTGGTCATCATTCACATCCTAGATCTCCTGCATACTTTGTTCCCCAGGGTCAAATGTCATATCCTTATCCCTGCTATTATATGACTCAACCAAATCATGTTCAAGCTCCAATTGCACAACAACCACAAGCTTGCCTGAACCACAACCTTCCCAATCTCATCAACAAACTCAACCTCAACAACACAACTTCTTCACCCCAGGAGTTGTTGACTGGAGTAGTTTACCAGATGACTTGTCTGGTCATGACAACTGTTCTCAGATGCTGGTCAACATGGTGGTGAAAGTCCCTTTGGAAATCTAGCTTTATGGCTTTGGATTCTGCTGATACTTCATCCACTAATGCCTCTACACCAAAGGTATCACAGGTATCCTCTGAGGCAAAAGCAAATTATGTTCTGAAACATGCATAGCAGCATTTGCATCTATTAGAGAAGCAAATGTAGCTTTAATCAACAAGAACATTGAGCTAGAACAATAATTTCCAAAAGCAAAGCTGAATTTGAGTCTGTGCTTAATGATAAGAATGATGAGATTTACAAACTTAAATGCCAAATAACTGATGATAAGGCTAGGGAAGAGATACTTCTAGAGAAGTATAAAGATCTCAAAGAAACCCTTGCAGTCACCCAGGTAGAGTGTGATAGATGGTACAATCATGCAAAGGTTTTGAAATGCTTCTTAGTAAGCAATCTGCTTCCAATGTGAAGTTTGGCATTGGTTACAATCACACTGCTCCACCTATAGATTTTAATCCCAGAGCAGAGGTAGAATCTGATGGTGAGAGTAATAACCAATCCATCTCATCATGTGATCTACTTTCTGATACAGCACAATCAGAAGTAGAGTCAGCACCAAGCCCTCTCAGAACCTATCAGCTGATGTTGATGGTTCCACTGCTGACACTCACATGATCAATGAGTTGATCAACTCAGGAGTTAATTCTGAAAGTACTGAAAGGACTAGAGAGCAAGATTTAACACCTGAAGTTCAAACTCCAACTACTGCCAGTACTGAAAAGAAGAAAACTGTCAGTAGAAAGAGTTTGAAGACTACTAAAGAGGTAGTCAAGAAAGCAAACAATGCTTCCAAAGTACTGAAGGTCTTCAGTTGCTTCACCCTCTTTAGTTGATGATCAACCTAAGATGAAGAAGAAACCATGTGAAGTATGTGGTTTGTTCAATCATCTTACAGATGATTGCTGGTACAAAAGAGGTTCCAAACTCAAACATAAAGAAGAATTAAAGAGAAAATGGTAAAAATGAAAACTGAGTTTGAGACCACATTTGTATCAGCAACATCAAATCCTGTAACCTTAAGTCCTCAAAGAAATCCAAAAAGGAAGGGTTAAACAGGTGACAGCTGAGAGTGCTCAGAAGAAGAAGGTGCAACATAGCAACTTATCAAACTCCACTAGCAATATGTCTGATGAGCTGAAAGCTTTATCACAAAATCAGACACAGCTGGTTATGATGGTTCAACATCTATGGGAAGAGTTAACCAATTAGATGCTCCTATGTGAAACCACAGAAAAGGAGGTCCAAGCCAAAGGATTCCTCTTCTTCACCATCTTCTTCCTCTCAGGCTGTTGTTTCTAAAACCTGTTAGTTTACCATCTGTTAATGAGACCAGGCCCAAAACCAAAAAGGTTTGGGTCTCCAAAACTAACTGATTGTTTATTATTGCAGGGTTCTCCAACATGCCAAAGTAGCATCTGGTATGTAGACAGTGGGGGATCTATGCACATGACTGGGAACAGCTCTCTTCTTCATGACTACTCTCAAGGAAAGAAGGGCTTTGTTTCTTTTGGCAATGATGCTAGGGGTTACATCATTGGAAATGGCTTTGTCTCCAATGGAGAAATCAAGTTTGATGATGTTAATCATGTGGAAAATCTCAAGTACAATCTCTTGAGTGTCAGTCAAATGTGTGATAAAGGCCATGTTGCACTTTTCACCAGTCAGAACTGTAGGATTCTGTCATCCAAAGTTCTGCATTTGATTGATAAGGTGTTGGATGATCACACTCTCCTGAGAGCCAACAGGACTGGAAGAGTGTATGCCTTAGATCTTTCCAAGAAAATAGATCTCAGAGGCAATCCTTGCCTATTTTCCAAAGCCTCTTCTCAAGAATCTAAACTGTGGCACAAAAGGTGGGGTCATGTTAATTTCAAAAACATGAATCAGCTTATCCACAATAGTTTAGTTAGAGGCTTACCAATAAAGGAGTTCCACTGTGATGAAACCTGCACTGCTTGTTTAAAAGGAAAACATCACAAAGTCTCATTCCCTCCTATTGAAGAGCCTAAGTCCACTGCCTGCTTACAATTACTGCATATGGATCTATTGGTCCTGTGAGAGTAATGAGCATGGCAAAGAAGAAATACTGTCTGGTAATTGTGGATAATTACTCTAGATTTGTATGGACTTTCTTTCTACATTCAAAGGATGAGGTTGCTCAGAAGATTATTACTTTGTGATGTATATTGAGAAGCAGTATTCCCTTTAGTCAAGTGTATTAGGGTGACAATGGAACTGAATTCAGAAACCATACACTTGATGACTTCTATCTTTCAAAGGGAATCAAAAGGCAGTTTAGCATACCAAGGACTCCAGAACAAAATGGAGTAGTGGAGAGAAAGAACAGGACCCTAATTGAAGCTGCAAGGTCCATGCTGGCTGACTCTGGTTTGCCACTGACCTTTTGGGCGGAAGCTGTAACACAGCTTGCTATGTGCAGAATAGAGTCTTAGTAAATCAGAGGTTGATGAAGACTCCATATGAAGTTCTCCATCACTTGGCTCCTCTAATTTCATTTTTCAAAGCATTGGGTGTCCTTGTTTTATTCTCAACACAAAGGATCAAGTCCAAAAATTTGATCCTAAGGTGGATGCAGGGTATTTTGTTGGTATTCATCTACTTGCAAGGCATACAGAGTCTTCAACTGCAGAACAAAGATAGTTGAAGAGACTTTGCATGTGAAGTTTAATGAATCTCCTTTGGACAAGATTCCACAAAACCCTGTGGAGTTGTTTGATTTGGACATACTGCAATATGTTCCTTATCACCTCCAGCTGTTGCAGATCAGTGGATAAATCATCTTCTGCAGCATGTCTTCCACGTGGTGGTATTGATGATGATGATGATAATCTCAATACTTACCTATTCAAGTTTAGTGACCAACTGCCTGTGTCTGCTAAATTTGATGTTCCTGTAGCTTCAGCAGTTCCATCCACCCAACAATGCTGATGAGATCTCTGTTTCCTCTGCATCTTTTGAGTTACCATCTAATTCTTGGTTTCAAGAGTCTACATCAACATCTGCTGCTGCTGAAGGTCCTACAAACACTTGCATAGAGCTCATTGTTTATCAAGAACTGAAGAATCATCCCATGTCTCAGATTATTGGTGATATCAATGCTGGTGTTTCAACAAGAAGTCAATTGTCTAACTTCTGCTTCTATGCTCTCTTCATCAGTCAGCTAGAGCCAAAGAACTACCATGTGCTTTGAGAGACAATGGATGGGTTGAAGCTATGCAGCTTGAGCTACTTTAGTTCAAGAAACAGCAAGTGTGGGAACTGGTTCCTCTTCCCCCAGGTAAGTGTGCAATAGGCACTAAATGGGTGTTTAGGATAAAACTGATGAAAATGGGTTTATTGTTAAGAACAAGGCTAGACTGGTTTGACAGGGGTTTTCACAAGAAGAAGGTATTGACTATGATGAAACCTTTGCCCCTGTAGCCAGACTAGAGGCAATCAGATTGTTTTTAGCCTATGCTGCATTCCACAATCTTAAAGTTTTTCAAATGGATGTCAAAAGTGCCTTTTTATATGGTAAAATAAAGGAAGAAGTTTATGTGTGTCAACCACCAGGCTTTGAGGATAATAAACATCCTGAATGGGTGTATAAACTTGATAAGGCTCTTTATGGGTTGAAACAAGCTCCTAGAGCCTGGTATGAGACACTTTCTACTTTTCTTCTTAAGAATAATTTCACCAGAGGCTCCATTGATAAAACTTTGTTTATTAAGAAGGGGATCAGCATAAGCTACTTGTTCAGATTTATGTTGATGATATCATTTTTGCATCCTCTGATCCCCAGTTGTGTGATGATTTTACAACATTAATGAAAAAGAGGTTTGAAATGAGTGCAATAGGAGAATTACAGTTCTTTCTAGGCTTGAAAATTAAACAAAAGGCTGATGGAACCTTTATTCATCAGTCAAAATATACAAAAGATCTTTTGAATAAGTTTGATTTACAAAATGTAAGCCTGTTCTACTCCCATGTGCAACACCACACACTGGATGCTGATCAGAAAGGTAAAGCTGTTGATGAAACACTTTACAGATGTATGATTGGGTCCTTGATGTATTTAATAGCTTCTAGACCAGATATTATGTTTGCTACATGTGTTTGTGCTAGATTTCAGGCTGCTCCTAAAGAGTCTCATTTGATTGCAGTCAAAAAATCTTAGATATTTGCAAGGTACACAATCTCTGGGTTTATGGTATTCCACTGGACACTCTTGCAAATTAGTTGCTTTTTCAGATAGTGACTATGCAGGGTGCAAGTTAACTAGAAAGTCAACTTCTGGTGGTTGTCAGTTCCTAGGCAACTGTTTGATTTCTTGGCAGAGTAAGAAACAAACATCTGTTGCTACATCAACTGTGAGGCCGAGTACATTGCTGCTGCAAGTTGCACTTCTCAGGTACTCTGGCTTCAGAACCAACTTCTGGATTATGGCATTACAGAGACTAAGACTCCATTATTAATGGATAGTGCTTCAGCTCTGTGTATTGTCAAAAATCCAGTCCAGCACTCTAGGACCAAACATATAGAGATCATACATCATTTTATTCGGGATTGCTTTGAAAAAGGTCTGATTGATCCTAAGTTTGTGCCTAGTGCTGATGAGCTTGCAGATATTTTTACTAAGCCTTTGGATAGTTCTACTTTCCAAAACCTTGTGTTAAGGCTTGGTATGCTGCAGCTAGAATAAGTGACAACTACTGATGATTTCAGTACTAATTACTGGTGATCATTGTACCCATGTCACATATAAGTACTGATGAGTTCTTTCACCTTCAGTAGTTTTTATAACTACTGACGGCTAAATGCTCACAAGTCTAAAGTACTTTATCTGTTCCAAACTACTGATGTAGTTACAACTATTGATGTAGTTACAACTACTGAATCAGTACAAACAGATAAGTACCGACGTCCTATGAAACACCTGAAAAGCAGATGCAAGTCTGATAAGTGTTGAGGACAGTATGAAACACCTGAAAGGCTATAAATTGACGAAAACTACTGAAGAGAACTTTCTCTTCAGTTGTTTCTACAACTGCTGTTTCATTCTAACCAACTGAAGCAAAACCATGTCTTCAGTAATTTTATAACTACTGATGATTAATCCCAAGTCTTCAGCTGTTTACAACAACTGATGACAAAACCACTGTCTTCAGTAGTTTTCATAACTACTGATGACTAACACCAAGTCCTCAGTTGTTTCATCATCTGAAGTCAAAACCATGGTCTTTAGTAGTTTTCTAACTGCTGATGCCTAAAACCACGACTTCAGCTGTTTCACGTCTGATAGGGTAATACCATGTCAATAGTCGGTTTAAAACTACTGATGACTAACACCACACCCCTTCAGTCATTTTCACCCCTACCCTATATACCTGTCCTTTTCTTTAATGTTTCATTAGCCGTTATTTTCTGAACTTCTCTCTCTCAAACATGGCGACCATGAGTCTGAAACCACGACACAACTCGTTGCTTACCTTACAAAGTCGGCTTTCTGGAACAAATATGATAATGCCATTGACTTATGGTGGATTCCCCATATCGCACAGCTTTTCTCTTGAATCCAACCATTTACCCTGAATCCCTCAGTCAATTCTGGTCAAATGCTTCTGTTCATACTGATGAGTCTACCGTCAGATCTCTGTTCGGTCCCTTATCAACCAGAAACCAGTGGTCGTTACAGCCGACATTATTCGTCGGGCATTACATCTACACTATTCCACCGTTGTGACTGCATACCCAAAGGGCATTACAGATATGTCCTTTATCAATCATGGGTATGAAGGTGATCTTCGAGCTACAACCGTTCTAAAGAAACATTTCCATGACGCTGAGAAACTCATTTTTCACATGGTAAATATCTGCTTAGCCTCCAAGACATCTTCTTGGGATCAAATGTCATCCCAATGGCAACAGGTATTGTATTCTATTCTAGAACACCAACTGCTAAATTTTTCTGACCTGCTTTCTAAAGTCTCAAACCTTGAATCCAAGGTTAGAACTTTAGAGGACAGGTCCGCCACTCAGTAACTTGAGATTGACAATCTCAAGGCTCAACTAGTTGAGAAACAGATTGAGAGATCTGTTAGGCATGTACCTATTCAGGTCTCCTTGATCTTTTCCTCTAGCTCTCAATATTATGCTACCAAAAAGGGGAGAATGTTTACAGACACATCTGAGAAACCACCGAGCCAAACTTCAACTTCCAAACTTTTGGCTCCCATTGCAACTACATTTACTGAGCCATCCCAGTCATTCTGCAAATTGACCCAAGGATGCTCAGAGATCTTTATAGACTCTTCTCTAAGTTTCTGTTGAGATCCTCTCTAGATCAGCCTAGTCTTGATGCGGCTATGATGTACTTTGGAGCTGAAGAGCTGAACAAGCTATGTGTACCTTCTACCACTGAGAAAGAAGTTGGTCAACCTAAGGTCCAAATGGAACCTAAGATTCATTTCGAAGAGGAAATAAGGACTGATGGCCCAGCAACTGAAACAGTTGGGATAGAAACTGCACTCCCTCAAACTTCCGAAGCCAAAGTCAAAGCCTCAAAAGAACAAGCTGAGTCTTCCGAAGCTGAAATGGAAGCAGCGGAAGGATTGTTCTCATTGTCCGAGGATCTAATCATCACAGATGAAATTCTAGAGCTAGCATCTGAGGTGAATAGTGAGAACTTTCTCAATCAACCTCTAGCTCAAACACCTTCACTACCTCTCTCACAATCTGAATCCTCTCTCCAAGAACCACCAAGTCAAGCACCTTAAAGGATGATAAAGAAAGAAAATGACTACAGAAGAGCTTCAGAGGAGGAAAAGATTAAAACTTAAAAGAAAAGGCAGAATTCCAACTGGGAAGCTGTTAGCTGCCAGTTCCAAAGCAGCTGCAGCCAACCAGGAGGCAATCAGCAATAAGAGAGGGTAGAGATCATTGATCAGCTCATAAAGCTTGGAGCTGCCAATGAAGACATACTCCTGCTACCATTAGAGGAGTTGGTAGAGCTGGAAAAGGCAACTAGGCTGCGAAATGAGCAACAGAAGGAAGCAGCACGGTTGGCCTTAGAGGAAGAGAAAGAAAGAGAAAAGAGGGAAGCTAGCATGCAGCTTCGGAGGGAAAGGATAGATTTCCTAACCTCCCAAGGTTTCTTTCTTCAAGAGCTATCTCCACACAATGATGAGATGATCCTATGGCTCTTCAACAAAGAGCAGGATCTACTGGAGAAGGAGAGAAAGAAATCTACAAGAGAAAAGTTGAAGGAGAAGAAGAAGAAGGAAGAAGAAGCTAGGGTCACTGTGTCCAAGAAGATAGGTGAGAAAGCCTGGATGAAAGACTATCTTCAGGCTCATGGTTTCTCTGGCAGGCAGGTGGGACCCATGTCTGAAAAGACACACCAACGAATTGTCAGTGAAATCAAGGCTGACATGCGTTGGGCAAAAGGAAAGAGATGTATAGAAGGGTACATGGGATGCTCTTTAAGCCAAACACTCACCCCAACCTAAAACCAATCCCTCACCATTCACCATCAAAACTAAACCCACACACCTGAACCTACACCACTATCCATACCCACTTCTTCACCTCAACCACCCAAATTACCCATCCTTCAACCCAAAACACTTCCAGAACCACTATACCACAACCTACCCAACACCTTCCAAACCATCCCCTCAGCCTTCTATACATCTCTCCCTAGAGGAATTCAAGGCAATCAAGACAAAGCTCTCAACTGTACAACCTTGAGTGTATCTCTCTCTTGTGAAGAAGACTCTGTCAAACTAACTTATGTTGATGGACCTTCATGTTTCTTCACAAGAGATAAATTTCTTGATTTACCCAGAGGAATACTGGACCATGCTGCTAGACTTCTTGGTCTTAACCTCTGACTCCTTAAATGATGAAGATAAAAAAACTAAGAAGAAAGCCGTGACTCTACTGGACACAAGAAAAAGGACAAGATTCCTAGTCAGCCTCTTGTTCCTAGAAAGAAAATCATCCAGTGGAGGTTTGATGAAGCCTCTCATAAATTTGTTATGGAAAGAGAGAATGGAGAAAGCAACAGCCTGAATGCCTCATCTCTGCTACACTTCAGCAGATTTGACATTGCTCAGTAAGCAGAGAAACAATTCTCAAATCCCTCCAACTTTGAAACTACTGCTCACATCAGAATTCATCTTAGGATCCTTCATCTTGCTGAACTTACCACAAAAGCAAAGATTGAAGAAGAGTTGAAACTGAGAGAGAAGAAAGACAAGGAAAGGTCAACCACCAAAAGCATGGCTTTTCTATAGATGGCGGAAGGCCCTAAATTGGAACCTATAGTTAGATGGGAGTATGACTACATCTCTTATCAACTAACTCTTTTCAGAGGGACACAATAGAGGGTACATATCATTCAGGGTGACAGACTAGAGTTCCTATCAACTAATGATCTGTATAAGCTTCTCAGCACTACTTCAGGGAAGAACAAAGAAACAGATAAATACCTACATTCCTTGGTTCTGAAGGTTTTGAGGAGCGGAAACAAGTGAGGTTTTGGTAGCATCAGCCTTGGGGGAGTTTGTTGGATCAAGAAGAAGGCTGGTGTAACCAAAACCAAATCACTTAGAAAATTTTGGTGCTACTTGCAAAGGCTTCCGAAGCCAAGTGTGGAACTTCCGAAGGAAGTAGAGTTCTTCCAAAGACAAAGTAAAAGATCAACTTTCGAAGAAAAACTCTACTTCTGAAGTCAAAGTACCCACTTCCGAAGATCAAGTCTAAGAAGAAAAGATCAGAAGACAACTTCCGAAGTATGAAGAAAAGAAGAAGTCCTCAAGCCTCGAAAGAAGTAGCCTCTTCCGAAGTATAAGTGGCTTCGGAAGTACTTGTTATTCTGAAGCCATTTAACCTTCGGAAAAGGCTACTATGAACCAGTGGACATAAGTATGGTCTTTGACACTCCACTATAGACCTTCGATACTGTATGGCATTTCTCAAAAGGCCATGTAGTTGACCATACTTTATTCCACTGTTCACCTTTTTATGTTAGTACAAGTTACCAACTTTAGTTGGTGACAAAAGGTAAGTCAGGGACATGTCCTGACTATCATATCTTAGATAAGACTTTATCTAAGATACCTTAGACTATAGCTTTGTAGTATTTGCTTTAGTTAGAGGATTCCAACTGGCATCAAAGTATATCCAGCTGTAGGTAGTATTATATATAGTTTCTCATTGTAACTCATAAGATCATGCTTGTGAGAGTCTTGTAATACTTTGAGTTGGGAAGCAATATATGCAAGTACCTTGAAAATTATCTTTCTATGTTCATTGTTACTTATTATTATTATCAACTCTTAGAGACTCTGATTCATCTGAGTGTAGTTTAAGTGAGTTTGAGAGAAAAACCAAGTGTTTAGTGACAAAACCCGATCCTGCAATTGGTATCAGAGCTCTTTAGGCTCTTGATTGTGAGATTATTCCATCCAAATCAACCTATTATCACTCCTCCTTACAACTCACTCAAAATGGCCCTTAACAAATCTGAAGTAGAGATGGGAACTATGACTAAAGCTCCTATCATTACTCCTGAAAACTTTAGGTCATGGAGCAGATGCATGGAAGGCTTCATCAGGTATCAAGACATCAAAATGTGGTATTCTATTATCAATGGCCCATATAATCACTATCGGTATAAGCAGAACCATGAGACAACCCTTACATTGTCAAGTTGCAACCACCATAATCATTATCAATATAAGCATACAGATTGAAGTCAGAATTCTTAGGATAGCACAGACCAAGTGTTGAAGCACCTTTGAGGTATCTTAGAATCCATCTAACAGTAATAAGGTGAGACATCTTAGGGTTGGCTTGATATCTTGCATAAATACATGTAGCAAACATGATATCAGGCCTGCTAGCTGTAAGATACATAAGAGACCCAATCATAGCCCTGTAAAGGTGTTCATCCACACACTCCTTTCAAGGTCAGGTCCAAGGGAGTGGTCTTTTGCTATGGGTGTCTTAGCAAACTTACAATTAGTCATGTTGAATCTCTTAAGTATGTCTTGAACATACTTTGACTAACTAATAAAGATGCCATCTTCAACTTGGTTCACTTGAATTCCCAGAAAGAAATTGAGTTCCCCTATGGTAGTCATTTCAAATTTGTCCTTCATCAACTTCTCAAAGTCTTTGCAGAGCCTTGGATTAGTTGAACCAAAGATGATGTTATCTATATATACTAGAACTAGCATTAAGTCATTTCCCTGTCCTTTGATGAAGGGAGTTCCATCTATGGTACCCCTTATGTATCCATGTTTGCAAGATACTGAGAAAAAGTCTCATACCATTTCCTAGGTGCATGATGCAACCCATGAAGATCTTTTTCAAGCTTGCAAACATAATTAGGATGATCAAGATCTACAAACCAGGTGTTTTTTGACATACACCTCTTCATCAATTACTCCATAAAGAAAAGCACACTTGACATCAAGTTGATAGACCTTGAAGTTCTTGGATGCAGCAAATGCCAGGAATATCCTAACAGCTTCCAGTCTTGCTACAAGAGTAAAGACATTAGTGTGGTCAATCCTTTCTTCTTGTGTGTACCCCTAAACAACTAGTCTACCTTTATTTTTGATGACAATGCCTCTATTATCCTTCTTGTTCCTAAACACCCATTTGGTTCCAATAGTAGTCTTCCCATAAGGAAGATGACACAGGTTCCAAACTTTCTTCCTTTTGAATTGAAGCAGCTCCTCTTGCATAGCTTCAACCCAACTTCTATCCTTCAGAGCCTTATCAATTTTCTTTGGCTCTATCTGAAATAAGAAACAAGAATGAAGACAAACATTTGCTTCATGGGTTTGTCCTCTTGTTCTTACCCTTGTGTTAACATCTCCAATGATGTTTGTGGTGGGGTGAGTCTTGTGGATCCTTAGCTGAGGGATCACAACAAGTTATTGAGAAAGATTTAAATTAGAGAAATTTAGATCTGGCATGGATGTTTCTCCCACCACATCAGCACACTTATCAAAAGAAACTTGATCCAATGAGTGTGTGACATCATTGATGCTGTCATCTATGGAGTGGTTATCAGCATCAAGAAATTCTTGATCACTATCACCACCTCTATCATTTTCTTCTATATTTGATGTATCTTTATCTGGTTGTGGAGCCTCTGAGCTGGAATTTGAAGGCATCCCAGATGAATCAGCTGAGTTTGTCATTGTGGTGTTGATAGAAACTTCATTTGCAGAAGTAGTTACAACTAGAGCTGAAGATGTGTTACTTGAAGGTCTTCTTAGCTCAAATCTTGGATTAGGATCACCTGTAGGTAAGATTTTTGCAGATCCTGAAACAGTCTCATAAGATTTGTTAAAACAGTTTGTAACTAAATCAAGATCAAACAGCCAATCAGGACTAGAACCAGCCACAAAGGGTGTGTGTTCATTGAAAGTCACATTGGTTGACTCCTCAACAATCCTAGTTCTGAGATTGTATACTCTATAAGCCTTAGCTTAGGAAGAGTATCCAATGAAGTGTCCATCATCTGATTTTTCAGCAAATTTGGAAATTTGATCTTTCGTATTCAAGATGGTGCAAGGATATCCAAATAACCTGAGAAACCCAATGAAAGGTTTCCTCTTGTGCCAAAGTTCATACGGAGTCTTGCCATGAGTTTTAACCACTAAAACTATGTTCTGCACATAGCAGGCAGGGTTGACTGCCTCTGCCCAGAAGGTGATAGGCAGCTTAGAGTTAGACAACATGGTTCTTGCAGCATTAATCAGTGTCATGTTCCTCCTCTCAGCAACACCATTTTGTTGAGGAGTCCTGGGAGCACTGTATTGTCTTGTAATACCCTTTTCATCATAAAATGTATCAAGGATTTGGTTCAATAATTTAGTTCCTTGATCATATCTTATGGTTTTGACCCTGTGATTAGATTGATTCTCAATCTTTAGGATGAAATTCTTTAGAATCTCAGGAGTGTCATCCTTAGTTCTAAGGAAAAAGACCCAAGTGAATCTTGTAAAGTCATCTGTGATCACCAAATAGTAAGAGGTCCTTCCTAAACTCATTACACTGGTGGGGACAAAGAGATCCATATGTAACAAGTGTACGGGTGTAGTGATGGAGTTCCTTTCCTTAGGCTTATGAGATACCTTATGTTGATTCCATTTCAGGCATGTAACACAATGATCATCACTGGTAAACTCTTTTTTTGGCATTCCAGTTACCAAATCATTCTTAATCAGTTTATTCATATTCTTAAAGTTTACATGGCACATTCTTTTATGCCATAGGAAAGACTCATCACTATTGGCTTTAGACAGAAAGCATGAAACTTCTCTAGAGGGAGATGTTTCTTGCAAGTCCATCTTGTACATGTTCCCTTTCCTGGGGGCTTTAAGTAGAATATGCTCATGAGAATGACCATCCCGAGCTTGAGAACAATGCACTCATGCTCAGTAAAGAGCATGTTGGGACTGTAATCACAAAATTGGGATACACTTAGAGATTGTACCCAAGCTCCTTGGCAAAGTTTACCTTTTCAATGCTGAGGTTACCATTTGTGACCTTGCCCCTTCTAGAAATGTAACCACCTTCATCTCCTCCAAAAACAACTGGCCCTCCATTAATCCTTTCAAAGTTCTAGAGTAGTGAACTATTGCCTGTCATGTGCCTGGAACAACCACTGTCAATAATCCAGACATTCTTGTATGTCTTGAGTTGTCCCTGCACAAAGAAAATGATTAGTTACATTTGGAAACCCAAGCCTTACTTGTCTTGGGCTCACTAAGAGAAATAGAAGGTAATGAAATAGTAATAGATCCTATAGTTGTGCTATGAGAATCTTGAGCTTTTGTTGATATAGAACATCCAATCAATCGGTCTTTCTTTTACTTCCACACCACCTTTGGAAGTTTGAACTTGACCTTCAACACTTCGGAAGCTTTTGAGACTTCACAAGTTTTGATGATTCGACCTTGGGAAGATTCTGCTAACACTACAGCAGACTTCAGTGCTTCAGAAGTATTCCTTTCTTCCGAGACCAAATTTTCTTCCGAAGGCAATTTTCCACTTGCCTTCTTCTTAGTTTTGGAGCTTCCGAAGGAAACAGATTTTCCTTCCGAAGCCTGAATCTTCTTGGAACTCTTGGAAGTCCTTGTCTTGGTCATGTGAAGAGTACCTTTAGGATTGTATGGACAATCATTAGCAAGATGAACAGTACTTTCACACATGACACACTCTATTTTCTTCTTCCTAAGAGCCTTTTACTAAGAACAAGACTAACTTTGATCACATCCCTTCTCCACCTTCATCTTTATAGATGCTGAGACGTTCCTTTTGGGTGAGGACTTCTTCTTGGAGTTGGATGGTCCAGGCTGTGTAGCAGTGGTACAAAACAAATCAGCCTTCTTCTTGGTGCTGAGATGATTTGAACATGAACCAGAACTCTTGACAGTAGAGTTTAGGTTGATGTCTTCAGTCTTCAATACTTCAAACCCTGCAGAGATAAAAACTTGTTTCCGCTTAAAGTCAAAAGTAGCCTTGATCTCTTGAGCCTTCCTAGCTTTTCTTTTGCTCTTTCTGATCAAGTTATTTCTCATTGACTTGGTCATCACAGTCTTTTCTTCTCTTCAGAAAGATATTGGCCCTTCTTAGAATCCTCCTCTTCACTCTTCTTAGAGGAATTCTTCACTATCACTTCTTCATCCTTTTCACTTAAAAGGTCTATGAGAGGAAGCTCATCTTTACATGTTCCACACTTGGGTGATCTTACAAACAGTATTATATGTGGAGGAGCTATCTCATTAGATCCCAATCACTGCTTGACCTTGTTATGCAGGGATGAGGATATCATGTTCTTGAAGGTCTCTTCCTCAAGAACACACTTTTCTGCATTGGCTTTACTGATCACAAGCTCAGCCTGACACTCAGTCAGCTTAGTTATGAGATCCTTGATTTGAGTTCTAAAATTGTATGCTCATGTTTAGAACTAAAATGGTTTTCTCTAAGTCCTCTATCTTTAGTTTATAATCACGTTCAAACTTTCTAAAATCAGCTTTTAAAATGTTTACGGACTCTAGATCAGATCTCATTTCTAAGTTGTAGGACTTGTATATGTTAACTTTAGCAATGCATTTAGGGGTACAGAGATGTTCCAATACCTTGGCTTCATCATGATCTGCCATCAGTGCTTGGTTTGGAGAAGCATCTTCCACCTAAAAGCTTTAGTCAAAGCTTCCTTCTTCAACAGTAATTGCAGCTTGCTGCTTTAGCTTCTCATTCTGGGTTGCCTTGTCAATGTAGTTTGGTCTGGATTGTGCTTGGCCACCATTTTTTCTTGGTGCCTTACACTCCCTAGCAAAGTAGCCCATCAAGTTACAGTTGTAACACTTGACTTGCTTTTTTCCAGTCCAAACTTTCCACTAGTTGCATTGCTAGGGAACTTCCTTCCAGTCCGCTTGTAGAACTTCTTGGCTCTATGAGTGAGAAGAGCCATGTGTTGGACTATTTCCATGTACTTCAGATCATCTGGATGGATACAGTCCATGTCTTCAAGGGTGAAAAGAGAGTTGCCATAACTTTCATCAGAAGACACAAAGGCTTGAGAAGAACTTGTCTCTTGGAATGGGATTCCTTGAGTGTAGTTCTCCCTTGGTGTCTCAGGGAAGGTGATGAAAGGACCCTTTTGTGAGTTTTCAGTGTAGCATATGAGATGATGTTGGGGTTCTATGTTATCCCTTTCAACCATATGAAGGGCTGAACCCATTTGATTGTTGGAGTTGCTAGATGAACCTTGCATGTTCATCTCCATCTGGTAGCCACTGAGAATCCCATACAACTCTATCATAGTGAGAGTTTTCAAGTTCTCAGTTCTCTTGATAACCACACAGTAGTGTGTCTATTGCCTAGGAAGTGAGGACATGAAATTCCTTACAATGTCTCTATTTTCAAGAGCAACTCCTCCATCAACTAGGGTATCCACAATCTCAACATACTTGAAATATTGTTGAGTCATGGTTTCACCTGCTTTGAAGATGCAATTTTCAAACTACTGCTTCAGGAGATCCTTCTTGTTCTCCTTAGCTTCAAAGGAACCCTCATACATTAGTTTTAATGCATCCCATAGTTGCTTAGTTGTTTTGCATTTCTTGAAACCGCTGTACATAGAGTTTGGAAGAGCAGTCTGAAGGGCTGTCATGGCTTTCTGGTCAATCTCTACTCTTTTTCTATCTTCATCTGAGTAGTTAGCCATAGCCTTGGGGATCATACCACCACCAGTAGTAGCAGGGTGCTTGGTATGTAAGGTCCATTTTCAATAGACTCCCACATTCTTGAGTCTAGAGACCTGATGAAACCTTCCATTCTTTGGCACCGGGTGTCAAAATCATCAAGAGTGATTAGTGGGGACTTGTTCATGGTTCTAGTTTCCATGTTAGTTTTGGAAATGGATACCATTTGATAAGTTAAGTATTTGTGTGTGTGAGGGATCTTAAGATGGTGAAATCTTATATCAAGAGCCTGGAATGCTCTGATACCAAATGCAGGACCGGTGAAGGGTGGTCACTTACAACATAACAACATAATAAGGAGATTAACTTGACTAATCAAACAGTGAAACTGGATTAACCACAAGTAATGACACTAAGAACACAAGTAAATATAAAGACAGAAACAAGATAACAAGATACACAAAGAGATGGTTTTTCAAGATTGCAGTATATTTCCTTCTCAAGTTCTATTACAAGTGTTACAAAGCATAAAAGAAAGTTAAAAGTACTTGATATACATATACCACATCCTACATCCGGCCATACTATGAAAGCCAACCGGATACAATTGACTAGACACAAACAAATCAATTATAGAGTCAAAAGTCAGATTGCCTTTTGACTTATGACTATGACATACCATAGCTCACATCTTAATATATTACAAAAAAGATAAAGTACATGAAGTAGAAAGTTACAGACTCAAGACCTCAATGTATAGTTACTAAAAGCATGGACCTTTTCACCAGCTTATGCAAGTTGGTGACTTTATAGAGTTGTAGTGGAAAGGGGTCCAGCTTTATGTAAAGTACATCAGATAAAGCATGTATACTAAAAGTATTCAGAAGAAATCTATCTTCAAGTGTTGGCTTCGGAAGAGTTTGTCTCTGAAGCTTCAGAAGACTTCATCTTTGGCTTCCCTAAATATTGGTCTTGGCTTTGGAAGACTTCGCACTTAGAATATTTATGTTGCATATATGAAACTTTTGAAGCATTCTTCTTCAATGCACTTGTGCATGCATGCAGGAGACTTTGAGTGTTTGAGTTGCATCAGCCTTAACATATAATCCTTACAGAGACCAAGGTTGAAACTAAAAAAAGTGTTAGGGTACAAGATGAAAACTATTAGAGTTAAAAGTAAAAGTAAAAATAAAAATAAAAACAAAATAATATACCCTACAAAGCATAAAGCACAAACCATAATACACAATCAAATTAGCATTTAGGAATATATATATATATATATAAATCATTATACTTTGAGAAAAAAATCTTTTTGATTACCCATTTATCTTATGTCATCTCTTGTAAACTTGTAGTGATGCGTAGTTAGGTGTTGTTTGTTTTTTCTACAGTAAAATATTTGCAGTCTATAGACCACATCTGCAGACGCAGGAGAAGAGGTGAACCAAACGTCTGCAGTTTGCAAGAAAAAGACTGTTTATTTTTTAACATATGCAGACTATAAAAATAGTCTGTAATTAAACCTAATCAAATCTTACCTTAAACCAAATTCTTTTTAAACAATGCAATAACAAAAGCAAGCTTCTTTAAGTCTAGTTTATCATAAACTTTTTTGCATTTGCAAGTATATTACATGTTTAAACATCATTAATGGTTAAAAAACATTCAAATGGGCTTAAAATTAAAAGTCACAAATGAGTAGACATTAAAGTTCATTTCAACCTATTAAGAAAGATGCTTCTTTCAAGAAACCACTCTTTCTTTTTCACCATCATCGACTGGTGATGGTGAAACAAAAACAGGACCAACAACACCACTTGAAGATGACGAGAACAAAATCCAAAAGAAAGAACCCACAAAGTTCTTGACATGGAATGCCAACAGCTTTCATTTTTGGGTTAAGAATAACTGCACTGAGTTCACCAAGTTCATTGACACCATTGATCCTGATGTCATCTACATACATGTTCCATTCGGACCCACGATTTTTTTGAATGGTAGAGAATCTCTATTTATGGAAGAAGTTCTTGCTGCCAAATTCGAAAGAGTCGAAGAAACAAACAGATGTTCAACATGATTCGAATGATGGTCTGCATGTGAGAGGCATAAAAAAGTTTAAAAGTGGAAAGTCAAAAGAGCATTAAAGACCTAAATCAAAGTTCAAAAGAAGATGCTATGCATGTGGATCTAAGAAGCACTTAAAAAAAAGATTGTCCCGAGAAGAAAAAGGAGAGTGATAATTCTTGTGCAAAGGGATTCAACAGCCATGTTTTAGAGTGTTCTTTAGAAGGGTATGAAAGCTTGGATGTACTAAATGTAAAAGATCAGGGAATCAAGGTGGGTGGGTTCTTGATTTAGGATGTTGATTTCACATGACACCAGTTAAAGAGAATTTCAAAGATCTCAAACTAGAAAACCATGGTAAGGTAAAGTTAGGAGATGATCGCCCTGTAAGATTCTTGGTATGGGAACTGTCATATTCAATGTCAGGATCAGTGATCACAAGTTTGATGTATTAGAGCGTAACGCAGCGGAATAAGAACAAGAATTAGACAAATTGTAGCAAGAATTTGATACTCGTATGCATTAAGAACAAATACGGTTATAACGAGAGAATATATTTCTGTAACAAGGAATGTTTCTATAATATCGAATATTTCTGATCAAATCATTCACTTATTACAATAGGTTGACACTCCTTATATAGAGTGCAATCGCTACTGTTATCACGGGAAAGTGACAACTGACAGATCTATTACAAAAATAACTAACTCTTAACAAACTACTGAAATGTTCACAACTACTGAGAACATATCAGAGTGTTAAGTAAAAAATATGAAACTACTGATAAGAAACTACTGAAACTACAACGACTGAAGAACAAGCTCTTCAGTCGTTTTACAAAACTACTGAAAAACATAAAACTACTGATGAGCACAACAACTGAAGAAGTATTCTTCAGCTGTTGTGTCAAACTACTGAACAGATAAACATAAAACTACTGAAAGGTAAACCGTCACAACTACTAAAGAAGACCTCTTCAACTGTTGTGACAACGTCTGATACTTTGGTCTTCAGCATTGTGTCTTCAGACTTTGTCTGCAGCACTTGTGTCTTCAGACTTTGTCTGCAGCACTTGTGTCTTCAGACTTTGTCTTCAGCACTTGTCTTCAGACTTTGTCTTCAGCACTTGTCTTCAGACTTTGTCTTCTGCACTTGTCTTCAGACTTTGTCTTCAGCACTTGTCTTCAGACTTTGTCTTCAGCACTTGTCTTCAGACTTTGTCTTCAGCACTTGTGTCTTCAAACTTTGTCTTCAGCACTTGTGTTCAGACTTTGTCTCAGACTTGTCTTCAGACTTTGTAATCAGCTGTTGTCTTCAGCTGTTGTGGTCTTCAGTAGTTGTTGTGACGTCTGTGGGACTTAAAGGTTTTTCTGATCCGGCTCATTGGTTCTTTTGGTCCAACAAACTCCCCCTGAACCAATGCAGCCAAAACCTTTAACTTTATAAGGTCCCACTTATTGTTGGCAGAATGGTTGGTCTTTTTCCTTCTTGATCAGTTGAGAAGATGACCCATATAAGCACTGGCCTGGGAATGAGTCTCTGATGATTTGTTGGCAATGTATGGATGGGAGCTCTGTATTGGGGAATTGGACACGGAGCTGTTCCCCCATCCATGAGACTCACTTCCCATGTATAAGCCTGTAGGATTCTCTAGTGTATGCTCTGAGAAACATAATTTGTTCTTCCATGGTCAGGTTCTCAGCTTCACCATCAAACAATCCTTCACGCCCATACAACTCTGAGATGTACTTGGCCTGTTTGCCATTTTTGAGCTCAACTGTTGTAATCTGTCTGTATGCAAACTCATCAGGATGAGTCCCTTCAAGTAACAGACTGAGCTCATTTTGTTTGAAGTTCTCAAGCCTCTTGTAGACTAACCCCTTTTTAATAACTCTATTCTCTAACATCTTTTGGGGTGGCTGTTTAGTCTCACAGGCCTTCTTGAAATCTTCTACAATCTCCCAGGGTTATACTACAAGGACCACTGTGATCTCTTCATCTACGATCCTTTTACTTGGCCCTTGTATCTCGAAGGAATGTCTTTCTTTACAATCCTGTGAGCCACCCTAGGATCAGGCCATACTCTCACCTTTTCCTTCTGATATTGAAATGTGTTGGTAAGGGTGTACAACCTCAGAGCTTCTTTCTTCATACTAATATTGATGAAGAAGCAGCATAAGTTTTGTCGATGCTTTTCAACATCTCATCGTCATGAAGCCTTTGCTGCTGCTCTTCTTCAATCTTTACTCTCACAGTTTCCATCTGTGAGGTGGAGTGATGGGCATGGGTTTGGCTTTAGGCAAAGTTAGGACTGCAACACAGAGGCAGCCTATCTTCTTCACATCATCCTCTTCTTCTTCTTCTTCTTCTAGCCTCAACACCCTTCTCTTCTTCTTCTTGGGTGCATCATCGGCTGTTGGTTTAGAGGGTAAGGGAGTTGGTTTTGTGGGTTGTGGTTGTGGTTGTTTTGGAGAGGGAATGTTGACAGGCTGAGTTAGCATTTTAGAGGTGAGTGTGGCTTTTGAGTGTTTGGCTAGCTCAGTCCTGCTCCCTGCTCCTGCTTCATTCAAAGCTTCGACTACTAAACCTTAGTGTATGCTTCAGACAAACAGATCTTGGAGGTTATGGCCAAGATATTGTCCCTGGTCCATGATTTAATCTCGATCAATGATCTCCCAAGATATTTTGCAATGAATCTGATCATGATCTCTAGTCTCTCTCTTTCTAATGCATCATAACTTGCCCATCTCGAGTTAATTTCTTCAACTTCAAGTCTCCTGATCTCTGAGTCAGCTGTGCAGTATCAAACCCTTGTCTATACAGTTGATCAATAATGGCATCCATTGATTTACTATGTGTAGCATCTGCCATTTTGATCATCTCATCGAGTTGAAGTTCTTTCTCTTTTCCTTCACCCTTCCTCTTCTTATATGTGACATGAAAGTCTTTGTGACTTTCACCCTTGATCATTTTTCGGTTCCCTTCACAGACTCCTCTTCCTTCTCAGTTTCCTTTTCTTTCAGTTTGCTCTTCCTCTTTGCTTTCACTGACTGACTCTCCCCCTTTTTGGTTGCATTGGTTGCAAGGGTTTGAGTAGCAGAAAGCCTTTGCTCACAATCTCCTCCACCAGGGGTTGTATGATTGAGGGAAGCCTCCATCCATGGTTTTGATCACAATGTCTGTGATCATTGGGGTGATGAGAGTAGGTTTTGCTGAAAGATAGCAACTGTTTGCTCAGAGGGGTTCTGTCCCTGAGAAGCATGCCAGAAACAGAAGCTGGTGGCTTGGAAGTTTTGAGTGGCTGATTGTGTGGGAGACCATCAGGTGAAGGTGCCATCTGTGGGTTTATGTTTGTGGCAAATGGACTTGCTTCTTGAGAGAATTGGTCAGTAGTCTTTGTAGTCTACTGACTTCTTCCTCAAGAATTGTGTTCTGGGCTAGAACATCAAAAAAGCCCGGTCATCATCAGCAGATGCTGAATCACCTGACCTCCTGCTTGTAGCAGGATGTACATGCACTGGGTGGTAGACCAGTTTTAGCATGTGCCCCTTTTTCTTGGAACTGGGGACTTCCAGCCTCAGGACTATGTCCTTCATCAGCTGTTGCCTCTAGTGAGGTCTTAGCTATGTTACCAGCCTCATTCTGATCATGTGCTGATTCAGAAGAGGTGGCAGCCTCACTAGATGTTCTAATCTCCATATCCAACACCAGGAGATAGAACGTGTAAACCCCAGTGCTGTGGGTTGTCAGAAGCATGGTGATCCTCTTCCTCAATAGCTATGGTTCTCCCTTTGTTGGGTGGTTGTTGGGGAGGAGGAGAGGCATGCAGCTGAGTCAGCACGTTTGCAATGATAGTGTTGGACTTTGGGGGCGGTTGCATGGGAGATGGGGTAAAAGCAGTGTGTGCACCTGGGGAGAATGGTGCTCTTCAATGGCAATCTCCTCAAATGAGGAAGATCCCAGATTTGTGGGTACCCCTTCTGTGGTTGCTGCAGGCTCCTTTTGAGAGGAATCCTGAGCGGCTGTGACTGGGAGAGTCTCTGATACTGCTGGGGGGTTTAAGAAGCCACAAGTATAATCCTGCCTTGTGGTGGTACAGGAGCATCTTCAGGGGACTCATCTCCCTGAATAGCTGTTTTGGGGCTTTTTTTTTTGGTTTGGTGGGGACTCTGGATTTTGAGGTGGTGGCTGTGGGTTCCAGCTGCGTGGTTTTTCGCAGCTTGGCAACCATTTTCAGTGATTGGTCAGAGTTGTGCCGGGAGTATACTTCCGGCAGTACAGCCATAGCAGGGACTCCAGGCCAACAAGTCCCTCAACTTGAGCTGGTTTTCAATTATGGCCATTATGAACCAAGGATATAATATCCAACGGTTAGCAGTTTGTTTTTGGGCCATATCCTTGAGCTCAAAAAATAGTATTTCAGAAAAATTTAAAGGTTGTTGCTTAAGGATGGAGTACATTACCTGTTGCCACCTTGTGGACATTTGATCCCATGATGAATTCTTGGAGGCAAGGCATACATTTACCATATGAAATATGAGACGTTCGGCATCCGGAAATGTTTCTTCAGTATGGTAGATGCACTCAGGTTACCCTGGTACCATGGTGGGAAAATGATTGATCTGTTGTGCCCTTTGGATAACCAGTTGGGAAAGTGGCATCATCCAGATTAAGGGTTTGGCGAAGAGTGTGTGTAGTAACGACCACTTTTTGGCCATGGACAAACGATTGAAGAGACTCTGTGTCATTCTCCTCAGAGACCAGAGTGACGTTTGTCCAGAATTGGTTAGGGATTCGGCATATATGGTGGGATTTACCGAAAAGCCGTTTTGTAGGGTGACTGAACCATTAAATCAATGGCGTTGTGAAACTTGGTCCAGTATGACGATTTGGTGAGATGTGCGACACAGTTTTGTCGTTTTTATATTTGCATGGTCGCCATTGATGAAGAGAGGGTAGAGTTTCAGAGGTTTTTGAACGTTAGGTTTGAGAAGAGAGATAAAACTTTGAGGTGGGATAAGGTATTTAAAGGGTCGGGTTAGAAAACGACTGAAGGTTTTGGTGTGAGTCATCAGTTGTTGAAACTACTGATGACGTGGTATTAACTTTTAGAGGTTTGAAAAGACTGACCGTATTGGTGTGATCAGCAGTTGTTATAAAACAACTGAAGACTTGATATTAGTCATCAGTAGTTGTGAAATTACTGAAGACAGTTTTTGTCAGCAGTTGTTGTAAATAGCTAAGACTTGGTGTTAGTCTTCAGTAGTTGTAAACTACTAAAGACATAGTTTTGCCTTCAGTTGTTTTAAATGAAACCAGTTTGTAGAAACAACTGAAGAGTAATTACTCATCAGCTGTTTTCGTCAATTCATGCTTTTCAGCTGTTTCACACTGTCCTCAATACTTACTCATCAGACTTTTCATCTGCTTTTCAGGTGTTTCATAGGACATCATAATCTGCATTTCTGACATCAGTAGTTGTAGCTGCATCAGCTGTTGTAGCTACATCAGCTGTTTTAACAGATAAAGTACTTCAATACTGGTGAGGTATGTAGCCTTCAGTAGTTATAAAAACTACTGAGGGTAAAATAACTCATCAGTACTTATATGTGACAATAATGAACTAATGATCATCGGTACTTGTGAGCTGAGATCATCAGTAGTTGTCACTTATTCTAGCTGCAGCATACCAAGCCTTAACACCAGGTTGTGGAAAGTTGAACTATCCAAGGCTTAGTAAAAATATCTGCAAGCTCATCAGCACTAAGAACAAATTTTGGATCAATCAGACCTTTTTCAAAACAATCTCTAATAAAATGGTGTCTGATTTCAATATGTTTAGTCCTAGAGTGCTGGACAGGATTCTTGACAATACAAAGAGCTGAAGAGCTGTCCATTAACAATGGGTCTTAGTCTCTGTTATGCCATAATCCAATAATTGTTTTGAAGCCAGAGTACCTGAGATGTACAGCTTGCAGCACAATGTACTCTGCTTCAGCAGTTGATGTAGCAACTGAGTTTCTTGCTCTGCCAAGAAATCAAGCAGTTGCCTAGGAATTGACATCCACCAGAAGTTGATTTCCTGGTCAACTTACACCCTGCATAGTCACTGTCAGAAAAAGCAACTAATTTACCAGAATGTCTAGTAGAATACCATAAACCTAGAAATGGAGTGCCTTGCAGATATCTAAAGATCCTCTTGACTGCAATCAAATGAGACTCCTTAGGTGCAGCCTGAAATCTAGCACAAACACATGTAGCAAACATAATATCTGGTCTAGAAGCTGTTAAATACATCAAGGACCCAATCATACATCTGTAAAGTGTTTCATCAACCACTTTACCTTTCTGATCTGTATCTAGTTGTGGTGCTGTGGGGCACATGGGGGTAGAGCAGGGCTTACAGTTTTGTAAATCAAACTTTTCCAAAAGATCTTTTGTGTATTTGGACTGATGAATGAAAATTCCATCAGCCTTTTGTTTGATTTGCAAACCCAGAAAGAACTGTAATTCTCCCATGGCACTCATTTCAAACTCTCTGTTGTATCAACTTTGTAAAGGCATCACACAACTGTGGATCAGAGGATGCAAAAATAATATCATCTACATAAATTTGAACAAGTAGATTATGCTGCCCAGCTTTCTTAATGAATAAAGTCTTATCTATGGAGCCTCTAGTGAATTATTTTCCAAAGAAAGTTTGATAATGTCTCATACCAGGCTCTAGGAGTTTGTTTCACCCCATAAAGAGCCTTATCAAGCTTATACACCCCCAATTAGGATGTTTATTATCCTCAAAGCCTGGTGGTTTGACATACATAAACCTCTCTTTAATTTTCTCATACAAAATGCACTTTTACATCCATTTGAAAAACTTTAAGGTTTTGATAAGCAGCATAAGCTAAAAACAATCGAATTGCTTCCAGTCTGGCTACGGGGGCAAAGGTTTCATCATAATCAATACCTTCTTCTTGTGCAACCCCTGAACAACCAGTCTGGCCTTGTTCTTAACAATAAGCCCATTTTCATCAGTTTTGTTCCTAAACACCCTTTAGTGCCTATTGCACACTTACCTGGAGGTAGAGGAACCAGTTCCTACACATGCTGTTTCTTGAACTGAAGAAGCTCAAGCTGCATGGCATCAACCCATCCATTGTCCTTTAAAGCAATGTGATAATTCTTTGGCTCTTGCTGACTGATGAAGAGAGCATAGAAGCAGAAATTTGACAATTGACTTCTTGTTGATACGCCAGCAGGGATATCACCATGATTTGAGACATAGGGTGATTCTTCAGATCTTGATACACAATGAGATCTGTGCAAGTGTTTGTAGCAGGCTCAGCAGCAACAGATGGTGATGGTGATCATTCTTCTTGAACCAATCAGTTGATGGTAATTCAAAGGAAGTTGAATTTGAAGAATCTCATCAGCATTTTTTTGTGGATGGTTACTGGAGCTACAGGACACATCAGGTCTAGCTGAATCAGGCATTGATCACCAAACCTGAAGAGGTGAGTACTGCTATCATCATCATCATCACACCACCCCACCAGGTGGTGAACTGTTGACAGGGCAACAGCAGGAGTTTTGATAAGGAACATATTGCAGTATGGTCCAAATCAATCTCCACAGGGCTTTGTGGAATCTTGTCCTTTGGAGATTCATTAAACTTAACATGTAGAGTCTCTTCAACGATCTTTTTTCTACTACAGTTGAAGATTCTGTATGCTTTGCAAGTTGATGAATAACCAACAAAGTACCCTGCATCCACCTTAGGATCAAATTTTTGGAGTTGATCCCGTGTGTTGAGAATGAAACAAGGACACCCAAATGCTCTAAGAATGAAATTAGAGGGGCCAAATGATGAAGACTTCATATGGAGTCTTCATCAACCTCTGATTTACTAGAATCTTTCTGTACATAGCAAGCTGTATTGACAGCTTCAGCCCAAAAAGTCATTGGCAGTCCAGAATCAGCCAACATAGACCTTGCAGCTTCAATAAGGGTCCGTTCTTCTCTCTCCACTACTCCATTTTGCTCAGGAGTTCTTGGGATGCTATACTGCCTCTTGATTCCCTTTGATAAGTAAAACTTATCAAGTGTGTGGTTTCTGAATTCAGTATCATTGTCACTCCTCACACACTTAATTGGTAGGGAATACTGCTTCTCAACGTGTAACACAAAGTTCATAATGGACTGCGCGCCTCATCCTTTGAGTGCAAGAAGAAAGTCCATACAAATCTGGAGTAATATCCCACAATTACTACCAGTATTTTTTCTTAGCCATACTCATCACTCTCTCACAGGACCCAAGAGATCCATGTGAAGAAGCTGTAAGCAGGCAGTGGACTTAGGTTCTTCTATGGAGGAAATAAAGCTTTGTGCTGTTTTCCTTTTAAACAAGCAGTGCAGTTATCTTCACACTTGAACCTCCTTCATAGGAAGTCCCCTTACTAAACCATGGTTTATCAACTGATTTATGTTTTGAGATTAACATGACCCAGCCTTCTATGCCATAGAATAGATTCTTGAGGGGAAGCCTTGGAAAATAGGCAAGGATGGCCTTTGAGATCTATTTTCTTGGAAAGATCTAAGGCATACACTCTTCCTGTCCTGTTGGCCTTTAGGAGAGTGTGTTCATCCAACACCTTATCAATCAAACTTAGAACTTTGGATGACAGAATCCGACAGTTCTGACTGGTGAAAAGAGCAACATGGCCTTTGTCACACATTTGACTAACACTCAAGAGGTTGTACTTGAGATTTTCCACATGGTTAACATCATCAAAATTTATTTCCCCATTGGAAACAAAGCCTTTGCCGATGATGTAACCCTTTGCATCATTGCCAAATGACACAAACCCCTTCCTTCCTTGAGAGTACTCATTAAGAAGTGATCTGTTTCCTGTCATATGCATGGATCCTCCACTGTCTACATACTAGATGCCTCTGAGGTATGTTGAAGAACCCTGCAAAATACAACAAATTAGTTAGATTTTGAGACCCAAACCTTTTTGGTTTTGGCCTGTTCTCATCAACAGATGGTAAACTAACATGTTTGTTAGAAACAACAGCCTGAGAGGAAGAAACTGGTGAAGAAGAGGAATCCTTTGGCTTGGACCTCCTTTTCTGTGGTTTCAACATAGGAACATCTAATTGGTTAACTCTTCCCAATAGATGCTGAACCATCATAACCAGCTGTGTCTAATTTTGTGATAAGGCTTTTAGCTCTTCAGACACATTGGCATTGGAGTTTGATAAGTTCCTATGTTGCACCTTCTTCTTTTGAGCAATCTCAGCTGTTACCTGTTTAACCCCTTCCTTTTGGATTTCTTTTTGGACTTAAGGGTTACAGGATTTGATGTTGCTGGTACAAATGTGGCTTCAAACTCAGTTTTCATTTTAACCATTTTCTCTTTAATTTCCTCTTTATGTTTGAGTTTGGATCCCCTTTTGTACCAACAATCATCTGTAAGATGATTGAACAAACCACATACTTCACATGGTTTCTTCTTCATCTTATGTTGATCATCAACTAAAGAGAATGAAACTACTTAAGACTTGCTCTTCAGTACTTTGGAAGCATTATTTGCTTTCTTGACTTCCTCTTTAGTAGTCTTCAAACTCTTTCTACTGACAGTTTCTTCTCTTCAGTGCTGACAGTAGTTGGAGTTTGAACTTCAGGTGTTAAATCTTGCTCTCCAGTCCTTTCAGGACTTCCAGAAATAGCTCCTGAGTTGATCATCTCTTTGATCATGTGAGTGTCAGCAGTGGAACCATCAACATCAGCTGATGGGTTCTGAGAGGGCTTAGTGCTGACTTCAACTTTTGATGATGCTCTATCAAAAAGTGAATCACATGATGAGGTGGATTGGTTATTGCTTTCTCCATCAGATTTCACTTCTGCTCTTGAAGCAAAATCTGTAGGAGCAGTGTGATTATAACCAATACTAAACTTCATATTGGAAGCAGATTGCTTACTAAGAAGCATTTCAAAACCTTTGCATGATTGTACCCATCACTCACACTCTACCTGGGTGACTGCAAGGGTTTCTTTGAGACTTCTCTGGTCTTCCAGAATAACCTCTAGCTTGGCCTTTTCATCATTTAATTGGCATTTAAGCTTATAAATCTCATCATTTTTATTATAAAGAGCAGACTCAAACTCAGCTTTTCTTTTGGAAATGGTTTTCTCAAACTCAAGTTTTTGATTTATTAATGCTACATTTGCCTCTCTAATGGAGACAAAGGCAGCAATGCATGATTCAGAACATAACTTGGCTTTGGCCTCTGAAGATACCTGAGTTATCTGTGAAGATGATGCATTTGAGCAAGAACCCTCAGTAGACTCCAGGGCCATGAGAGCCAGATTCCAAAAGGACTGTCACCACCATGTTGACCAGCACCTGTGAATAGTTGTTCATGACCAGACATGTCATCCGGTAAACTGCTCTAGTCAACAACTCTAGGGGTGAAGAAGCTGTGTTGTTGAGGTTGAGGAGGTTGATGAGATTGAGATGGTTGAGGTCTGGTAGTGCATGAGGTTGTGGTACTATAGGAACTTGAACTTGATTTGACTGTGGCATGTAATAACAAGGGCAAGGATATGGCATTTGACCCTGAGGAACCAAATATGCAGGAGATTGTGGTTGAGAATGATGACTAGAATTGACAGGGGTTGCCCTCTGTGTTGTTGACTATTGCCAGGGAAAGTCACAAAAGGTGCAGAGGAATTAGATCCAGATGATCTGCATTCTCTAGCAAAGTTTCCAAGCCTGTGGCATTTGTGACACTTCAATTTACTCTTGTTAAAACCAACTTTGGTTTTGCCAGAGAGTCCTGGGAACTTTCTTCCAGTTCTTTTGTAGAACTTCTGAGATCTGATATTTATCAAGGCCATTTGGCTCAAAATATCCATCTCTTCTAAGTCATCATCAGCAATCCCCCTGAGATCATCCATGATGAAGCATAGATTGTCATTATTACACCCAGTAAACTGACTATCAACACTCACAAACGCAGAATCAGAAGTGTTTGAGGAGAAATCAATATGCTCATCATACTGGCATTCAGATGAAGCATATTCTGACTCATGACCAACCAAGGCAGTGTTGCCTGGTACAAAGTCTTCAGTGAGCTTTCCAGATGAAGACAGTTTTCGTTTTCGTTCTATCTCTCTCTCAAATGTGAGCAATTTCCCATGGAGTTGGGTGAGAGATAGTTTGTCCAAATTTGAACTGGAGCGTAGGACAATAGTATATGTGTCCCATCTCTCAGGCAGTGATCTGAGAAATCTGTTATTCATCTGGATATTGGTGTACTCATGTTTGACCATTTTTAATTCAGAGATCAAACAAGAGAACCGCTCAAACTGTTGAGTCAGTGTCTCACCCTTTCTATGAGAGAATGTCTCATATTGTTGGGCAAGGATTTCTCTATTTTTGCCAAGACCTCATCTGTTCCTCCAAATTGTTCTTTCAAGGCATTCCAGAGGTCATGGGCAGTTTCATGATGCATTAGCCCAGAATAGATTTCATTGGGCAGTGCCATGGACAGAATTCCATGGGCTTTTGCATCAATCTCAAACAATTTCTTATCCTCATCTGAGTATTGCTCCCTCCTCTTCGGAACCATTTGATTGGTTTCTGGGTTATTCACCATAGGCTTGTGTGGACCATGTACCACTGATGTCCAACAACTTGCGCTGTTAACAGACAGGTGATGGAGCATTCGTCGTTGCCATATGTTATACTCATCCTAACCAGCATTGGAGGCTTGGTTGAGGAACCAGTATTGTGAGGATCATTGGAAGGAGTAGTCATTTTCAGTCCAACTACAATTTAATTCAAACTTTTAAAAGTTTTTACACAGACCACAACAGAATCAATGAAAACCAAGAGAAAATCTCAGGATGAATGACCAGAAACACAGAAAATTCAATCTCTATAACCGTTTCTTGCAAAAAAAGCTAATTCAATCAAACTTGGATCTTGAATAGCAGTTTCAATGATCAATATTAGATCGATCAATGATTAACCTGCTCTGATACCATTTGTCAGGATCAGTGATCACAAGTTTGATGTATTAGAGCGTAACGCAGCGGAATAAGAACAAGAATTAGACAAATTGTAGCAAGAATTTGATACTCGTATGCATTAAGAACAAATACGGTTATAACGAGAGAATATATTTCTGTAACAAGGAATGTTTCTATAATATCGAATATTCTGATCAAATCATTCACCTTATTACAATAGGTTGACACTCCTTATATAGAGCGCAATCGCTGTTGTTATCACGGGAAAGTGACAACTGGCAGATCTATTATAAAAATAACTAACTCTTAACAAACTACTGAAATGTTCACAACTACTGAGAACATATCAGAGTGTTAAGTACAAAATATGAAACTACTGATAAGAAACTACTGAAACTACAACGACTGAAGAACAAGCTCTTCAGTCGTTTTACAAAACTACTGAAAAACATAAAACTACTGATGAGCACAACAACTGAAGAAGTATTCTTCAGCTGTTGTGTCAAACTACTGAACAGATAAAACATAAAACTACTGAAAGGTAAACCGTCACAACTACTGAAGAAGACCTCTTCAGCTGTTGTGACAACGTCTGATACTTTGGTCTTCAGCACTTGTGTCTTCAGACTTTGTCTTCAGCACTTGTGTCTTCAGACTTTGTCTTCAGCACTTGTCTTCAGACTTTGTCTTCAGCACTTGTCTTCAGACTTTGTCTTCAGCACTTGTCTTCAGCACTTGTCTTCAGACTTTGTCTTCAGCACTTGTCTTCAGACTTTGTCTTCAGCACTTGTGTCTTCAGACTTTGTCTTCAGCACTTGTGTTCAGACTTTGTCTTCAGCACTTGTCTTCAGACTTTGTAATCAGCTGTTGTCTTCAGCTGTTGTGGTCTTCAATAGTTGTTGTGACGTCTGTGGGACTTAAAGGTTTTTCTGATCTGGCTCATTGGTTCTTTTGGTCTAACATTCAAGTTAAAGAATAAGAGTGAGATGGATGTGCATCATGTCAGGTATATTTATAGTCTTACTAGAAATTTGATGTCTTTAGAAACTTTTGAGAAAGATGGGTATGTAGTCAGTCTTAATAATGGAAAGGAAAAAGTGATAAAAGGGTATCTAGTGTTGCTAAGTGGTACTAGAATGGGTAATAATACATAGTGATGTAATAACTGGAAATGTGTTTGTCGCAATGACTAGTGAGGGTAGTGCTCTTTTATGGCACATGAGGTTTGACCATCTAAGTGAACAAGGTCTAATTGACCTCACTAAACAAAAGATCAATGATAATGTAAGAATGAATGGCTGAGGATTTTATCAGACTTGTGTTCTTGGTAAGAAGAAAATAGTACAGTTTAGTAAAGACAAGCATACTACTAGAGATATTCTTGATTATGTCCATTCAGATATGTGGGGACCTACTAGAGTGAACACTATAAGTGGAGCTAGGTACTTTCTATCCATCATAGATGATTACTCTAGAAGAGTTTGGGTTTTTATGATTAAACACAAGAGTGATGTGTTTCAGATGTTTCTTGAATGAAAGATATTGGTTGAAACTCAGACCGGGAAGAAATTAAAAAGGCTCAGAACAGATACTTGGTTGGAGTTTTGTAATCAGGAGTTCAATTAGTTTTGTAAGAAGAATAGAGTTGGTAGAAATTTCACCATTTCAAGTACATCATAGTAGAATGGTCTTGCTGAAAGAATGAACAGAACATTATTACAAAGAGTGAGATGTAAGAGATTGAACGCTCGGTTGCCTAAAAGTTTTTGAGGTGAAATTGTAACCACAACAGCCTATTTGATATATAGGTCCCCTTTTAGAGCCTTGGGTATGAAAACACCAATGAAGATGTGGACTGAAAACAAACTTGATTGTAATCATTTGAGGGTGGTTTGTTCTGTGGATTATGCACATATAAGTCAAGATAAGCTAGATTTAATAGCTCCAAAGTGTATCTTTTAGGTTATCCTCAATGTGTAAAAGGCTATAGGTTATAAAGTTTTGATAATTGCAGTCCAAGAATTGTAATCAGCGGAAATGTTGAGTTTTAAGAAAGTGTTTTGTATAAAAATGTTGTTGGGAATACCGGTACACATGTGATTGATAAGGATTAGAAGGTTCTTATTGAGGTGGAGGGTTCACCTATTGGTTCTCAAGGAGATGAAAGAGGTATTCTGGAGTCAATTAATACAAGCACTTCTAGTCACAGTATAGTCAAAGATAGAGCAAGGAGAACAATAGTACAACCAATAAGGTTTAAAGATAGCTCTAATGTCTCTTTAGTGACATTCACTACTGCTAAACATGAGAGCATCTATTAACATTTGTCTTACGATAAAGCAATGACTTCTGAAAATAAAGATAAGTGGGTTGTTACTATGGATGAAGAGATGTCTTCTTTGACGAAGAATCATACTTGGGTTTTGATGGATAAACCAAAGGATCAAAAGTTAGTTTCGTGTAAATGGTTGTTTAAGATTAAAAAAGGGATGAAGGTCCAAGGTTGGTAGCCAAAGGTTTCACTTAAAAGACTGGAGTGGATTACATAGATTTTTTCACCTGTTGTGAAATATACTTTCATTAGAGTACTTTTGTCAATTGTAGCTTCATTGGATTTGGAACTTGAATAGCTAACAGCTTTCTTACATGTGTTTTTGGATGAAAGCATTAATATCAAACAACCTATTAGGTAAATAAAGCGAGTGGAAGGTTTTGTTGATATTGATTATGCTAAATATTTGGATAGGGGAAGATCAACAATCGGTTATGTGTTTAAAGTTTTTGGAAATGTTGTTAGTTGGAAGTCTCAACTGCAACATGTGGTAGCTCTCTTAACAACTGGGGGGGTATATGGCTCTTATTGAATTGGTGAAAGAAGGACTTGGGTTAAACTGTAAAATGTTTGTTATAAGTTTGTTAGGTCAATTTGGGTATAAATAGAATCATAAAAGAGGGAATAAGAACAAGTCAATTCATTTTCTTGTTGTAAGTTCTCTTTTATTAGTTTAAACACAAGAGTTCTTCTTCTTTGATTTCAATTCTTCTTTGGTGTATTAGTTACATATTGTTAGTTGGTGGTGTTTATTCCATAGAAAAGTGAAGCGGTAACTGTATTTATATAATAAGCTACCCGAGTTAAAAGTTTACTCTAACAATTATGCAATTTTTTTAGAAATGGTGTGTTGATACTAAGTTTTAGTGTACAACACTTTTCGATATGTCATTAAGCGTGGTATTTTGCAATTGTTGTACGCAGCTTGACGATTCACTTAGGTACATCTGAATGAAAGGAATACCAATTTGAATGATTCCCTCATATTGGAAGTAGCTTGTACTTTGCAATTGTTGTATGCTCCTTGAAGATATCAAGGTTGCTAGAACTCTTACAGTTGAATCCTTAACCGTGCATCTTATACCCTTTTTACACAAAAGATATACCGCTAATGTGACGATGTCAAGTCAAGGATTCATGTTTTGAACTCGCACATAACATTTCCACATTACAATTGTATGCATCTACATGATCAAAATTATCATACAACTAGTATGATTACAGCTATATATAATTGATCGATATAATGTCGTTAGTTCGTATGCTATTCTTGCACATATCTGTCATTTCTCTTAGGAGTTAGATTCTTCTCCCATCAGGCCATCACAGGCATGGTTGTAACGAGAGCTCCTGCCCGCCCGTGTTCCATACGCTTCTTTCTGTCTCTACATTGCTTCCATCTCAAGTCTAAAAACATATAGTTAAAAAAGGCGTACAGATACTAAATTTTTACGTTATCGATCTACCCTTTTTACTCTTTTTAACATATTTTTTTTTTAAAAGTTGTATAATTTATAACAAGGGCGTATGGATGCTAAATTTTTACGTTACTCTACTTATCATGAATACACTAGCATATCGACACCTTTTCGATGTGCCAATAAGCGCATACAACTTTAGCTTAAGCGTGTTAATAGAGAATACAAGAGTAATAAACAAAATACATATAGTAGTTAACATAGAAACATATACTAGTGCCAAGAAAAACAAGCAGCTGAGTTTTATTCTTGAACCAACTAAAAACATATTGTTGTATACATGAATAAACCAAAGCAAAGACTCGATCCCATCAAGCATGAAGTGGTGTCTCACACAAATAATGGAGGAATGCCATAACATTCTCTTAAACACAAACATCACATATGCAATAATCACTAATGATTTCTGCATCATGCTTTGCATATATGCACAAAATCCAACTTCAAATTAGAAATACAACTTTTTTTTTTGTTTTGTTTCAACCTAAATCATGTCCCGACTCGACCGGGATCTTCGAGTTAGACTTGGTTACTCTAGTGCATACCACCTCCCGACACCTTTGAAAGCACGACGTCTGGGGGTGGAGAAGGAAGCATGGTGAGCGCGAAAATTCCACTCGCTGCAGCTGCAACGGCTCCCACCACGAACGCGGGTAAGTTGCCACCGCCGAACAATGCGTCCCATGGTCCACTTAGGACAGATACCACCATCTGTTGAATCAAAATGATGTTAAATTTAGTTGTGACCACCCCAGAATGTTAATATACACCTCAAATTTACCCGTGAGGAATCACAAGCGTAGGGGTCCCATATTCTTATGGGACCATCCACCACCCCCATACCATATGTTTTATTTAGTTCAATACAAGTCAAATAATGGTGTAGTACTGTGGGTGATGATGCTACACATGTTGGTCTAGTTTTTGAATAATGAAAAAGTTATATGCAACATGCTCCACTAAATGGCAAAAAATGTTTGTTAAAAAGCTCTAGTTATATAGTACAAACATATACATACAAATTATGTTTGGATTGTGGTATAGAAGTCATGAATGAGTCCAATTGAAACTAGTCTACACATCTAAATAATACTTGTGTGATGAAGGCACCAATCAAGAAACATCGGGGCCCATATTTATTCTCAAAGGGTATCTTAAAATAGATTCCACATAAAAATACATGTAACAATTTGGACCTTTTTAAAAAAAAGATTTTATAAGTTATATGGAAAAATTATTTAATATTCTTGAAACATCATATTGTGTTACATGTTATTAATGTTATAGACTAGGATGCCACCCGTTGTCAACAACATAGAGACCCACGAACAGCCAAGGACAAATAGATTACGTAACAACGTTATAAGATAAAGTATTTTAAATAGAATTTGTACCTGAGGTATGACGATTGCAAGATTTAGCACACCGAGTGATAGACCTGTAAGTTTAAAAAGTAGAATAAATAATTAGAAAGTTCAAATATATATATATATATATATATATATATATATATATATATATATATATGTGTATATATATATATGTGAATTGAATGTGCTTATTTGTTTTATTGAAAATTAAAAGTTTATATCTACCTTGTCCTGCTCCAGAGTTGTTAGAAAATATTGAAGCTAGAGCGCAAGGGACACTGAAAGTCACCTGTGTCATACCAAAAAAAAGTGAGTTAGAATTTAATTTATATTATTACAAACATAACTCTATTATAGATAATTAAAATTACTATAAAGATAATATATATATGTACGATCTGAATCAAAAAATTGGAATCACTTCTTTTAATCGATTCCCATAATGTTAACCTTTTTAATAGAATATATTCCATAAATAAGTGATTTAAACATTTGTTCCTATATCCATTCCCCTTTAACTGTTACTAACCTTTAGTAAATATTCCATAAAAAACATAACCATAAAAACATTTATATATTATAAATAAATCCATTAAAAATAACTAGCAGTAGTAGTTTCACTTAAAAGAGACAAGCATTATTTTATGTTAAAGTTAATAAAAGAATTTAAGCATTTATACAAAAGTGGTCTAAGGGAGTTGATAAGACCTAAATTAAATAGTGCTAAAGAGTTAAAACTTTTATGTCTTATCGGGGAAGACCTAGCTAGTGTATGTGGTTGGTTGGTTGGTTGGTTGGTTGGTTATTAAACAGTTTAAAGTTTATTTTAAGCAAAAATGGAAACAAAGGAATTAATGTAGTTGAAATTAAAACCTGAAAAGCGATGCGGTTTTGAATAGGAATTTAATGAGGTTTGAGTTGCTGTTATATTATCAAGTATAAGTTGTGCATGGAGAAGAGAAAAGGGTGACTGACCGCGAGTGGGGCACCGAGCACAGCGAAAATGGTCAAAGCCCCAGCGACAACACCGGAGGAGGGGGCCTGGACGAGGGTGGTCCCATCGGGCGCGGTGGTGAAGTGCCTGGAGGACTCGGCGATCTTGGTGAGCAGGACCGTCATGGCCAAAGAGACGGCGAGCAGAAAGTTGACCCCGCCCCACAAGCGCTTGACCCCGCCCATCCAGCGCGCCAGATGCTCGATGCAGAGCGACGCCAGCCCCGACACCACCGAGTTGAGCATCAGCCCCAGAGCCCCCGCACGGACCCCCCGGTTGTACAGCTGCCCCTCCCCCACCTTCCCTCCGTACACCTCCTTCCCCATCCAATCGGTATCATACAGCAGAAACGGAAACCACGCGATCCAGTTCAGGCACGTCACCAGCAGCAGTATCCACATCGGCCGCGACAGCTCTTTTAGAGCGCCCAGCATTTCCCCGAAGAACACCAGCTGCTTTCCCCCCGCCTTCCCGGCCTCCACCGGCTCGGCCACCAAGGGGTCCTCCGCCACCGTGGAAAGGGCGAGCACCGTCACCGAGACCAGCAGCAATATGGAGATGAAGAAGCATGTTTTCAGATTCGCGCAGTAGACGTCGCAGGCGTCCGTCCTCGTGAAGGGGGCGATCTTGTACAGGTGGGTGTAGGATCCCGCGGAGTACCCGAGGACGTTTCCGACGCCCATGAAGAAGGCGAACATGGCGTTTCCGGTGCGGATCTTGCTGGAGTTTTGGCCCGCCAGATCGGCCAAGAGGGCTCTGCAGGGGCCTTGGAGGGTGTTGTTAGCCACGTCCAGGATCCAGAACCCGACCACGAAGATGCCGATCGCTCGGGGCTTCGTGGGGGCGCCGATCTTGTCCCCGGAGGACACGCCGATGTCCGCCGCGTAGCCGATGAGGAAGACGGCGATGGCCACTAGCAGGGCGCCGCCGGCGATGAAGGGGCGCCGGCGGCCGAAGCGGGAGGTGCACCGGTCGCTGTAGTAGCCCACCAGGGGCTGGACGATCATGCCGGAGATGGCCCGCAGAGCCAGATGAAGGACGACCAGGTGTGGGGGACGCCGATCAGCTGCACGTACGGGGTCAGGAGGGAGAGCTGCAGGGCCCACCCGAACTGGACGCCCGCGGCGATGGCGGAGACCATGATGATCTGCCAGATGGGCCGCTGGGGGAGCTCGTGGTGCTGCAGCTGTAAGGGGGCCAGGGGGGGTTGCTTGTCGGATTTCAAGCTCGAATCCATGGTGGAGCTTCGACACGAAGAAGCTGAAGGAGATGAACAAGTTGAAGATGGTGAGTGTGGTTTTGTGAATTGTTTCGAGGGGGAGGAGGGTATTTATAAGGCTTTGGGCGGCTAGGAGAATGATGACGTGGATATTATTGTTGGGCACTTGGCAGTGACACCTTTTATCGAGGATTCAATTATCAACTACAATAACCTATTTATCTATAATTAAATAAAATAAGGCTTTGTTTACTTTAGGTTTCTAACGTATTAAACATTTTTATTTTTTTGTTTTCCGGCCTCTCTCTTCTAACAAATAATAAAAATATCTATAATAATTATAATATATAAAATAATTTTAAACAAACAAAATTGATATTGTAAAATTTTAATAACTTGATATTATGATAAAAAAAATACACTTTACAAATACATGACACAATCTTTTTTAAAATATGAAATATTTAATATCATTTTTTTTAAGTTTTATTATATACTTAGTTTTTCAGAATAAAATAAAAAAACCAGAATGATTAAGAAAATAATTGAAAAACACAATCTTTTAAAATAAAATTTTAAAATGATATTATTTTTGTTATTACTTGCACTACTTATTTATTTCTAATTCAATCATATCTTATTTATAAATATTATTTACAATTTTTAAACTTGTGTTACAAATTATTTCATATATTATTTAAACAACCGTGTATTACACGGGATACTATACTAGTATATGTACTATATATAAAATAGAGATATTTAAGATATCACAAAATTAAAAACAAGTATTTATTTTAATACATATGATACAATCAATTTTGAAGGTAAAATAGTATTTATAACATTATTTACATTTTACCTCTTACAATTAGTTACATAATAATCTTACACACTTACATTTGGGTATCGAGGGTTGATCATGACAACACCGTCTCCAGGTCGTTGCGTAGGCTATGCAGTCGCATTGGCAATAACTAGTACTCGATGAAAGGTTTTCTAAGACATGATTTTTAATATTCTTGAAATGGTTTAGAGTATTTGAAAGGTGATCAGGGTAATTTAGGTAATTTAGGGTAAAAGTGAGGTAATAATGCGGTGTTGGTGGGAACCTTAGGAAAGTAGAGGGTAAGAAATTAGCGTCTTTTCCACCTTCACACTTATAAATTTTCAGATCTTAAGTTTATAGATTGGTTGTGTTGGTTAACAAACGTAAATTGTATGTCCAATAAAAAAATTAATAATTGTAATTTAGCTGGATATTATATTATATGATTTAAATCTTAAATCTAAACGATTGTTTATCGAAATTAGAAGCCGTGACATTATGGAAATGAACACAAGTATATCACCGGAGAAAAGTGATTGCGTGTTTAAAGAAAACTATTTGAATTTTGTATCATATAAACTAAGATTTAAATTTATAAAAAAAATCTTAATGACTTCATTAATTCGTTGTTAAGGATCAAAAGATAAATGCATCTAATTCGTCTCAATCATATGAAGTATAAAATACGAATGTTTATCCTATCTAGATATAAGTTTACGAGTTTGTTGATTTTGATCTATATAGATTTTTTTTTCCGATAACATCGGATTCAATCCAATTCCTTCACTGAATCTTCATGTTTGATTTATATTTTTAGCTAAACATACACAAGAGATTCAACATCTTTCAAAATATCTTCCACCTTTATCTGTGTAAATCTAGGAGATCACTGACTAAAAATGACTAGTGTTTTATATTTGAGGGATTTAATTTGCACCGACTAGTGTTTTACCAAAAGATTGCCACCACATAGCATGCGGTAAAAACAGTGCTCCTGACTCCAATACCTCGCCACATAAGTTGCATAAAGTCGATCCAATTTGAATGTTGTACTTAAGCAGGGCGTCAAGAGTTGGAATATCACTTCATCTCGGCTCTCTCCACTTTAAAATGGACAGATCAAATCTTATAAAACTTATAGTTTTATGTTATTGTTTAAGCTTATAAGTTAAATCGAGTAGTATGGTTCGGATATACAATTTATTATGGGTTAGAATTAAGATCAAATTGCTATTTAAAGTATGGATTGGTATTTAGTTGTTATAAACCAAACGAAAGAACTCAACTCAAAAGACTAGTCTGATGGGTGAGGGAACCCATTTGGCTTATAAATCCCACATCAATTGCCCATACAACCGATGTGGGACAAGTCTCATACCTTAAAATGATTTCTATTCATAACATTAGTCCACTACCGTAAGAATTGAATATTTATGATAATTCGAATGATCAATTATGTTTTAGAAAAACCATTATTATAGTCTGCAGGAAGTTTGTAAACGAATTAAACGAACATGAACAAGACGTTGTTCCTAACATCTCATCATGTTTATTCGTTTAGCTTAAAGAAAGTTTTTTTGTTTGTATTTGTTCATGTATTAAATGAATGAATACAAACAAACTTACTTGCAAACAGTTCACAAACTATACGCTGAACGTTTAATTCATTTACAACCCCTATAATAGTGACAATATATATGTACGCGCTTTATAAAAGTTGTTTACATTTCAAGTCTTGCTTAAGACATGAAACAGATTTAAGTGTGGAGTAGATTAACATTTGATTACGCTGAACATTTAATTCATTTACAACCCCTATAATAGTGACAATATATATGTACGCGCTTTATAAAAGTTGTTTACATTTCAAGTCTTGCTTAAGACATGAAACGATTGAAGTGTGGAGTAGATTAACATTTGATTAACGAATGTTCACAAAAAAAATTAGACTAACTTATGCTTTTAGTACATGTTATTTGACGAAAATTATAGTTTCATTAAAATCGTTTACTTATTAAAGCATGGAGTTTATCAATGACTTGAATGATAGTACTGTAGTTTTAACATCCTTAGATTGTTGTTTCACCCTAGGTCAATTTGTCATTTCCACAACTTTTTAAAGCATCTTTAAAATTTAAATACAAAAAAAGAATAATAATTAATTTGTTAGACCTTTGTGGTTTAACGAAAATACAATTTCAATTAATACTTTATTTATTATATTGATAGTCAAATAGTTTCAGCATTTGTTCAATTTTAATCACACCAACATCGTTGGACTGTTGTGGTTTCACCAAAGGACATTTTAGTCATCTTCACAACTTCTTAACACATCTTTTAAAATCTACATATATATATATATGTACACACACACATATATATATATACATATACATATACATATATATATATGTATGTATATATGTATATATATAGGGGAATGATCAAATACGAATTTATTTTTATGGGAACTTTATGAACCAATGAGAGCCAATAGTTTTCAATGGTAAAATTGTAATTAACGAAAACATTAAAAAAATCATAAAACAAATAATATAAAAATAAAAAAGCAAAAACATAGAAGTGAGGATGCTGAGCATAACAGAAGAAACCAAAGGCAAAGAAGATCAAAATCCAACTCTTCTACATTGATTGATGATGAGTTCTTGAGGAGAGTTAGATACTCAAACAAAAAACAGCTTCTATCAAGATCATTGAAGGAAATCAATACTTTATTCTCATAACTGAGTGGGGATATATGTAGAATACTAAAGAGCTGGTGGTGCTTAGAAATGAAGAAAAGAAGAAAGCAAGGAGTATCACATTGTTTGATCCAATTGAAATTAAACTCCTGTATCCAAGCTACACTTCTTACCTACATGATAAATTCTTCATAAAATTCAAAGATGATGAAACCCAAAATGACCTATGCTTGTATATGCATATCATTCAAGTCATTGATAAACTCCATACCAAGGCGTATAAGAGAAGGAAGTATGAAGCAGGGCAGTTGATTGGAACAGAGTTCAAAGAAGTGAGTGAGTTGAGAATGTCTGAGCAAGATGAGTTGGAGATAGTCTACAACACGAATGTCTTGAAAATTCTCATAACAGAAGAAGATATTTTGGGATTGTGCTTTGATACACTACAAAAAGATATGTAGAATGGAGTTCAAGTACAAGTACGATGATCAAAAGGATGCACTGTTATATTTCAACAATAAAATGGTGTGAAGGGTCAAAAAGCTCTTAATTTTGAAGTCTTGATTACAAGTGTCTAAGCATAAGGGAGAGTAATGTTAGATCTAGGAACGATAAGTCTAGATCATTTTGTATAGTCTTAGAACTTTAATGAATACTTGTAATGAATATTTGTAATTCATTATTTTGATGTATGCATTATGTATATAGGTTAATCCATATATGTGTTGATTTATGTGTATGATTACAGGTACAAACATTATACTTGATCAATTTCTAAATTTGACTAAGTGTAAGAAACATCTATGGATGAACATTTTGTTCTTCCGTAGATATCTTTCTTACAAGACTTTCATCCGAAGATATCCTACGGATGAACATCAGTACAAATGAGACTACAAGACTAAAGACTCATTGATGAACATTTCACATAGAGATAAGAAATTCAAGTGAAGACTTCTATGGAAAGCAAACTCATACGGAAGACAAAGTAGCTGCGGAAAACCAAACACTTGTGCTTAAATCACACAAGTGTTTCAAGTCAACAAGTCAATCACAGGCTCCAAGATATTCGTTGTTTCCTTAAAAGAAACACACTTGTTTATAAATATGAGTCCTAGGTTTCACATCAAGAGGATGAGCAATAGACAATAACATTCATGTAACACCCCGAAAAGTCAAAGCGAGTCATTAAGGATAATAGGCTTGATTATTGGCTATTTTAATAAGGTAAAGAATAGTCATGGGCTAAATTAGGCTAATTGGGTAGTGGCCTATGGGATTAAAGGCCCATAACAGCCCTTAAGCACCCAAACCAGCCTTCATCTTCCTCATTGCAACCCTAGCCACCAAAATTCATAGAGAGAGAAAGTAGAGAGAGAAAGTGAAGAAAACTCAAGATTTGAAGCTTCCAAGGTTAAGAGATTGAAGATCTGGGTGTTGGAGCATCAAGATCTAAGAAAGAAGCAACAAATCCAGGTAAGAATCGACCTCTAAACCCTTCTGTAGATCAAACCCGGATTCTAGGGTTTTGGGTTTTGAAAAGTTGCAAAGAATCGCATAAAGGTCACATTTTTACGTATGAAAACATGTATAAAGCTTAGATTTAGCCTCATGGATGATAAACTAAGAGATTGGATGTAAAAAGTTATGATTTTGGGTTAAAAACGGACTGATGCGTGATTTTTATGCGATCTGCGAAACTGTATATGCATCCAGCGAATTTGCATATTCAACCAGCGAAACTATGAGGACTTCCTATGAAACTATAGTTTCGCAGGTAGTTTTGCAGACATGGTTTTCCAACGAAAGTTGGGCGAAACTGGCAGCGAAACTGGCAGCGAAGATACCAGCGAAACTGCCAGCGAAACTGCTTGTGAAACTAGCAGCGAAAGTGTTGGCGAATCTAGCTGCGAAATTACTGATCCTGCAGCGAAATTAGCAGCGAATTTAGGTAGAAAATTAACCCCTTAGAGTGCTAACTTGTCTGCAGGCTGTGTAGTGTGATCCTAGCCTAGAAAGCTTAGTCTAGAAGTTATTCGTGGGATCCAGGTGAGTTCTAGATCCTCTATTTATAAGTTTTCCATGTTTTGGGGTTATTATGCATGCTAAATATACGTTTTTAAATGACGGAGATTTTATGAGGTTTTAACAGAATGTTCTAGATCCTCTATTTATAAGTTTTCCAGGTCAGCCCGAACCTAGCCAGGGGCGTTGCCCCTTGGACCCCACTAGGGGCTACCGCCCCTAGGACTCCGCTGTCAGGGGCTGCTGCCCCCAAACCCCGCTATCCCGCGGAGGATCGGTTATGTTATATGACGACTAGTACTTGGTATGTTGTGTACTTTATAAGTTAAGTATTATATATTAAAGAGAAAGACGATAATACGAAGAGCGAAACTTAATGAATGTTACCCCCGGACCCATTTGATGATGGAAAGTCTTGCAAGCACTATGATAGACTTCACTTATGTGAGTCTGATTTATGATGATGGATCCGTATTCATGAGCGGGCTATGTGCCTTGCAGTGTGGATCAACTGTTGGGGGTTAGCTACCGTTTTCATGTGTACCGATAGGGATCGGCATCTGTTGTCGATCAACATGGAGCTCTTGCGTTGTGCAATCTCGTTTATGATGAAGTGAAAGTTATGAAAGAATGAAAGATAATGAACATGCCTATTATGATGAAAATGTTATGTACTATGATGTATGCATGGTCATTATTTGAAGGACAATGTTTATATTCTCTTATATTATCTAAAACTAGAACTCACTTAGCGAAGCTAACTTTTATGCATAATAGTTGGCAGGTAAATGCTGATGCTGAGAATGGCACGCGGAGCTACTTGGGGTGCTATGGATGGCATTACTGTTTATGAAATCTTTATTGTGATTCAAGAACAAGTAACATGTTTTGGTTGCAATTAAAGGACAAATGTATGAGTACAATATGATTTCCAAGTTTTTAATGAATGTCTATTTAATTCCGCTGCAATGTTTTGATTATTAAAAATGATTTTATGCTACGATTAACCAACTGTGAGGTTGAACGGTGCCTTACAATTCAAACCATCACATTATTTCACACGATCAAACAAACACAAATCCCTAGCAGCCGTCACATCATCACATAAAAAAATAAAAAGACAATTATAGAATAGAACATTGTTAGCAATTATTATTTGATTCATTGTTTTCATTAAGCAGTTTTAATGAATTACATTTGATTCAAAACATTTTCTCTTGCATATTAATTGATATATTTTAAGTGTTTCGTGTCTATATTTATTGTGTTAGATATTGAATATTTAATCAATTAAACAATAATTAATGATAATACGCAATCATTAAATCAAAACCAATCTAATACTGATAATTTCTTATTACGATCCTTGGATTCACAGGTAGTATCAGAGCCAAGTGCTCATTGATTTAGATCGATTGATCTATTAGTGTTAGAATTGTTGTCACACCCCGACCAACGGCGAAATCATCGAGGCAGACGAATGTGAAACGATTGTTCATAGCACATGAAACTAAATAAGTTGTAATAATATTAATATCATTTTTATTGAACATTACAACACAATTAAATAATTACAATACAAACAAGATATAAACAGCAACATAAGACTTTCAATTAACTAAGTCCAAGTCCTATATGAACACGAATAGATCTTCAAGTAGTAACCTGAAACATGTTAAAAATAAAGGGGTCAACTTTGAAAGTCGGTGAGTTTCATAAGTTAAACATACATATATACATAAAAGATTTACAAGTAGCAATTCATGTCAATGGTTATGAATTATACAAGTTTATAGAACACATATAGCTATAATCAAACCTTGACAGATTATAATATTACAAGATTAAACGATTAGCTAGTGTACTTGAATTAGCCAAGTAGGTTTATTAGGCACATAGATTTATGACGTCGCTAGGCTAGCAATAGTTGATGATTGTCAACATATAATGTATCTCATATAACACTCACAATAATACCAATAACCATGAAAAAAAGAAAAGATGAATTGCATATGTATTTACAAGTATCAAGATGTTTACAAGTGTAAGTTCATAAGGTTAACATGTTTCACCCCAAAAGGTGTGAAATAAAGTAAAAAGAGGGCATGGAGAACTCACATGGAAAACTCACGTGCTATAAGTTGCACTTAAGATAACAATAAGAAAATAAGGAGTTCCAATGATTCCTTTAATATTCAACCTAAGATTTGGTGTCTTAGGATTAGAATAAAGTTAAGATTCAAGAGTAAATATGAATTAGGGTTTCATTTGGAATTTGGGGGTTTTAATAATTAATTCAAATATAATAATGCAATGATTATGTTTTGGTTCAATAAAGATGGTATGAACCATTAAAAATAAAAATTATAATGAATGATTCAATAATTTAATTTATTGAATTACTAAAGATTAAATATGATGTGTTAAAAAAATAACTAATTTAATAATTAATTATTTAAAATTGGTAAAGGTACTGAATTGAATGCTTATTTAGATGATTTTAAAATTATTTAAAATCATTTTATAAAGTCTTGAACTCTTAAATGATTTATTATAACAATCTTATAAAGTATAATATATTATTTTATAAGTTTCAAGAGTTTTAAATAAAAGTTTAGAGAATATGATACGACATGTAACGTCCCGAATAATGTCTAAGCGAGTCAAATAATAATAATGGGCTTAGACGAGATCATTTAAGGATAATAAGATGGATATGGGTTATAGACTGAGTTAACTCTTCGGGTTACGTGTTTGGCGCATTTAAAGTCCCGGGAACGCCCAGTATATATAAACGGATCAGCTTGAGCAGCTCTCATGCAAACTCAACACTCTAGTTTTAGAGAAAGAGAGTAGAGAGAGAAAGTAGAGAGAATTGAAGACTCAAGGCTCGGTTGATCTCGAGATTGAAGATCGGTGTTCGTGGGCATCCAAACACAACAGAAAACACCAGAATTATGTAAGAAACATCATTTAATCGTTGCTTTTGATGTAAACCCGGATTTTAGATTTGGGGTTTTTGAAAGTGGCAAAGATTCACCCAAAACTCACGTTTTTATGTAAGAAAACATCTAAGAAGCTAGATATAGCTTATCGGGTGATAAACCAAGGTTTTAGATGTAAAATTGTAGTTTTGGGTCAAAATAGATTGGTTCGTATTTTTCAGCCTGTTCTGTGAAACTGGTGTTCATCCAGCGAAAATAGTTGTTTGTCCAGCGAAACTGTGGATCTTCCTGCGAAACTATAGTTTCGCAGATAGTTTCGCAGGTAGTTCCCAGACATGGTTTTCAAACGAAGTTGGGCGAAACTGGCAGCGAAACTAGCAGCAAAGATGCCAGTGAAACTGCTGGCGAAACTAGCAACTAAACTGCTGCCAAAACTAGTAGCGAAACTGCTGATCTTGCAGTGAAATTAGCAGCGAAATTAGGCAGAAATAACTCCTTTGGGTGTTAACTCATCTGCAGGCTGTGTAGTGCAACCCTTGCTTTGAAAGCTTGATTGAGGAGCTACTCATTGAGTTCAGGTGATTTCTAGATCCCCTATTTTAAAGGTTTTGAACTAGTTGGGGCTGGAAATGCATACTAAATATACGTTTTAAACGACCAGATTTTAAGAGGGTTTAAACGGGAAGATCGAATTTTCTATAAGGAAATGTGCTATATAAAAGGGTTAAAATAAAAAAATTTCGCGCTGACCTGGCAGCACGACCCCCAGCCAGGGGCTTTGCCCCTTGGACCCCACTAGGGGCTGTTGCCCCTAGAACCCCGCTGTCAGGGGCTGCCGCCCCCGAAACCCGCTATCCCGTGGTGGGTCAGCTATGTTTTATAATGAATTATTGTTGGATCTAGAAAGGCTGGTGCAACCAAAACCAAGTCACTTAGAAGATTTTGGTACAACAAATAAAGGACTTGCGAAGCTAAGTGTGAAACTTCCAAAGGAAAAAGGAGCTCTTCCGAAGACAAAGTGTAAAACTTACTTCCGAAGAAAAGTTCCAACTTTCGAAGACAAAGAACCAACTTTCGAAGTTCAAGACTTAGAAAGAAAGATCTGAAGTTAATTCCCAAGTACAGAAGTCCTCAAGCCTCGGAAGTATAGAAGCCTCTTCCGAAGTATAAGTGGCTTCAGAAGAACTTGTTCTTTCGAAGCCAACTTACCTTCGAAAAACACTGCTATTATCCAGTGGACATATGTATGGTCTTCCTGACACTCCGCTGCAAATCTCTGAGATACTGCATGGCGTTTTCTCAAAAGCCATGCAGTTGACATACTTTAATCCACTATTTACTTTTTATGTTAGTACAGTTGCCATCTTTAGTTGGTGACAAAAGGTAAGTCATGGACATGTCATGACTACCATATCTTAGATAATACTTTATCTAAGATACCTTAACTTTAGCATTGTAGTATATGCTTTAGTCTTAGGTTTCCAGCTGGTATCAAAGTATACCCGGCTGTAGGATCTAGTATATATAGTCTCTCATTGTAACTCATGTATCATGCTTGTAAGAGTCTTGTAATATCTTGAGTTGAGAAGTAATATATACAAGTGCCTTGAAAATTATTTATGTGTGTCCTTTACTACTTATTATATTATTATCAACTCTTGTAAAAGACTTTATTTCATCTGAATTGAGTGTTTTTATAAGTGAGTTTGAGAGAAATCCAAGTGTTTAAGTGACAAACCCAATCCTGCAATTGGTATCAGAGCTTCTTAGGCTCTTGATTGTGAGATCTTACCATCCTAATCAACCTGTTTTTCACTCCTCCTTATACCACTCAAAATGCCCTCAACAAATCTGAAGTAGAGATGAGGACGATGACCAAAGCACCCATCATCACCCCTAAAAACTTCAGGTCCTGGAGCAGAAGATGGAAGGCTTCATCAGGTATCAAGACAGCAAAATGTGGCAATCCATTGTCAATGGCCCGTAAAGCCAAAAGTAGCTGGTGGAAATGGTTCCATGATCGAGAAAGCTGTTGAAGTTTATTCTAATGAGGACAGGAAGAAGCTTGACATTGACAGCAACGCTATGACTGTTCTCATGACTGCAATTCCAAACTCTATCATGGTGGGGTTTGAGCATTGCAGGTCTGCCAAAGAACTGTTTGATGTGTTTGCTCAAATGTACTCGAACTCAAATGACTCCAAGAAGGACTCACTGAAGCAGCAGTTCGAGAACTTCACCCATGTTGCTGGAGAGACTCTTAGCCAGCAATATTTTAGGTACATGGATCTCATTTCTTCCCTTCAATATGTGGGAATTGCTCATGAATTCAGAGACCTTACAAGAAAGTTCATGAGTGCATTACCCAATAAGTGGACATTCTACTGTGTCTCTATCAAGAGAACAGAAAATCTGAATACACTCACCATGACCGAACTCTATGGGATCCTTGATGGATACCATTTGGAATGGAAAGTAAGAGGGGTCATCAGAAAAACAGACCCTTGATTCTTCCTGCTAGCAACGCCTTAATGGTTGCTGAAGGCTTAGGATATCCCAGCCTCAACAATACCTGACTTACACCTAGTATCCATCTTGTTCTTCTAGGCCATACATCACATTTCCTGAGACTCCAAGGTCTCAACAAGCTCAGCAAAGCTCCTTTCAGGACAGCTGTGTTTTTGTCTCAGGAAGTGGACACTCAAGTGATCATCAATACTGCTTTGATGATCTAGAGTGTTTCAGTCTGGATGACGTGGAATACGTGACATAGTCCAACAAATGGCTCTTCTAACCTATAGAGCAAAGAAGTTTTTAAGAAAACTGGAAGGCAATTTCCCCAGAACCCAATCAACACAAATTTTGGTTTGACAAAACCAAGGCCAAATGTTACAACTGTAACCAACTTGCTCATTTTGCAAGGGAATGCAAGGCTCCCAAGTCCAACCCAGGAACCCCACAGCCTCCACACATCCCTCTACCCAAAGCCCACCGAAAGTCAACTGAAACAGCTGCAATGGCTCAAGAAGTTGACTGGAGCTTCATGGTACAGGATGTGACTCCTGCTCAAGCACTCATGGCCGGAACAGATGAAAATATGTATATGAACATCTCTGTACTCCTGCCTGTATTGCTAAGGTTAAATTGTATCAGGACTACAATATGGAGATTAAATCTAATATTGAGTCTTTAAATGTTTTGAAATCTGACTTTAAAAGGGCTGAATCTGACTACCAAAGAAAAATTGAGGAGTTAGAGAAAACTATGTCCCTATTAAAACATGAACACACAAACTTTAAGACTCAGATATAGGATTTAATATCCAAATTGACTGAGCCTCAAGTCCAGCTTGTCACAGCTGAGGCTCAAGCCAGGAAGTATGCTATTTCCGAGCAAAACTTCCAAGCCATTCTTGCATCATCCTCTCACTCAAAACTTTGTTACCAAAACAAAAGAGGGTTGGGAACCAATGAAATTGCTCCACCACACTCTTATGAGTCTATAAGACAACCAAGGTGTGGTACTGAAGAGCAAGAGGTTCCATCTGCTGACCCACCTTCTCATGAGTCAAAGAATGATGCAACTATGGAGACCATCACAGGGAAGAACCAGGTAATTATGCCCTCCCCTACCAATGATGATCAAACCCTGACCACCAAAGCCAGAAGAAGCAGAGCTAAGGAAGCAGAAAAACTACCAAGAAAGTGGCTGAGTCCAAGCTAAAGATAGACCCAAAGCAAAATGGTATATTCATCTCAGCTGGATTCCAGGTGGTTGGAAACTCTGATTCAGGAAAGGGGTGTAGTACCAGCACTCCTGTCCTACCAAAGGATCAGAAGTTAAGGGGAAGTTGCTGATGAAGATAAAAAGAACAAGAAACAGCAATCCTCAAATCCCCAAAAGATTAACATTGCAAGCATAATGTGTGGTCTGCAAAACTATGGCCAAAGATTGTTACTACAATCCTGCTAGCACACATTATGCAAATAATGTTAAAAAGGAAGGAGTCAGGGAAGGCTTCTTGTTTGGACCATATCAAATGGTTCAAGTGATGAAAAGAGGGAAAGCTTGTTTCCGAAGCAAGGCTGCTTTCGGAAGAAGATCTTCTTCCGAAAGAAAAAAGGCTTCGGAAGCTAAAGTTGTCAAGACTCAGAAGAACAAAAGAGTCCCCTTGAAACCATCCCAGAAGAAGACTGCTTCGGAAGAAAAATGTGGTGAAGGCTTCTTCCGAAAAGAAAGAAGCTTCGGAAGAATGCCAAGCTACAAAAGCTTCAACAAGCTCATCCTCCATGATCAACCAAGGGATGGAATGGAAGATCAAGGAAGATGCTATAGCCCAAACTCTTCTTCAAAGACATCCATTAACCCCATGCATAAATTTTGGTTTATTATGTCGTTATCTTTGGAAGAACCCAAGACCAATAAAGCTTGGGTTTCCAATCAAAACTAATCATCTCATCTTATGTGCAGGGACATCCATATGACAAGAATAACAACATTTGGATTGTAGATAGTGGATGCTCCAGCACATGACAGGAACAGATCTCTCCTTCAACAATTTCAACATTATGATGGAGGTCCTGTCCAGTTTGGAGGTGAGGCCGGAGGATATATTCTGGCAGAGGGAGTATATCCAATGGTAATTAAAGTTGACAAAGTTACTTTGTCAAAAGCTTGAACACAATCTGTTAAGTGTTTCTCAATTCTGTGATCAAAAGCACCAAATGCTTTTCACAGAACATGAGTGCATTATCCTCAAACCAGGATGACAATTCCTCCGGAATTAGTGCTTCTTAGATCTCCCAGGAAAGTGGATATGTACAAGCTTGATATGAACAATGGTATGACAATGCTTCCCAATGGGTGAAGTATCATGCTTTCTTTCCAAAGCTGATAGTGATGAGTCAACACTGTGGCATAAACGTATGTGTCATGTAAATTTTAAGACAATGAATAAATTGGCTAAAAATAACTTGGTACATGGTTTGCCTAAAAAGGAGTTTTTCTGCAAAGACAACTGTGTTGCTTGCCTGAAAGGGAAACAACACAGGACATCTCATAAATCCAATGTGTTAACTCTATCACTACTCCATTGCACTTATTGCACATGGATCTTTTTGGTCCCACAAGTATAATGAGCATTGGAAGGAAATCATATTTCCTTGTGATAGTTGATGATTTTACAAGATTCACATGGGTATTATTTTAAGAACTAAAGATGAAACGCTGAAACATTAAAATCTTTTATTCTTAAAATAGAAAATCAAATTGATCACAAGGTTAAAATATTAGAAGTGATCAAGGGACTGAGTTTAAGAACTTCCTTCTTGACTCATTCTGTAACTCAAAAGGGATTGCCAGACAATATAGTGCTCCCAGAACTCCTCAACAAAACGGTGTTGCTGAGAGGAGAATAGGACACTTATTGAGGCTGCTCGAACTATGTTAGCTGATTCAAAGCTACCTCTAACATTCTGGGCAGAGGCAGACACATGCATGCTATGTGCAGAACAGAGTTCTTGTAGTTAAGCCCCATGGAAAACCCCTTATGAGCTATGGCATAAGAGGCCACCGTTCATTGGCTTTCTAAGGTCCTTTGGCAGCAGGTGTACCATACTTAACACAAAGGACAATTTAGCAAAATTTGCTGAAAAGTCAGATGATGCTATCTTTGTTGGATTTCTTCTAGCTCCAAAGCTTACAAAGTATACAACATTAGAATCAACAATTTGAGGAGTCATCCAATATAGTTGTTAATGAGCACACTCCTTGTGTTAGGGGGAATGGACCTGATCACATCTTTGATTTAGAATTGTTTCCAAACTATTCTAAACCCTCTTGTGAGAATGTTTCAGTGGGATAGGTGCTCAAAATGATGTTGATGCTGCTGCTAATGATAAACTGTTTGAGCTTCCCAGGCCTAGACCAAATTCTCCAAGTGCTGCAATACATCAAGCTTCCACTATTCAGAAATCCGATAGTTTAACTATATCAAGGAATAGTGAAGCTTCAACAAGTGAAACACCTACTGAGCCTCATAACTCATCAGTGATCCACCACAACACCAGGCAGAAGGAAGTAGTATTTTGAAGGAACATAACTGTTAATACTACTTCACTCCAACTATTGATGATGTTTCTCATTCATTCAATCAGTCCCCATTGAATGACTTTGAAACAACAGTTGGACAGAGTGTTCTAGTTCTTGAGCAGAATATGTCTAACCTGGATCTATCTCTGCAACTGGAAGTGATTCCTCGTCTTAGGATTCACAACACTCATCCAACTGAGAACATCATAGGGAATGTCTCTGAGGGTGTGAGAACAAGAGGACAGACTCATCAAGGGAATGTCTGCTTGTACTCATGCTTTCTATCTCAGATGGAACCCAAGAAGGTAGAAGATGCCTTGAAAGATAGTAGCTGGATTGAATCGATGCAAGAGAAGCTGCTTCAATTCAAGAGACAGAAGGTATGGAACCTATGTCCGCTACCATCTGGTCAAGTACCTATAGGCACCAAATGGGTTTTCAGAAACAAGAGAGATGATAGAGGCTTGATCATCAAGAATAAGGCAAGACTTGTTTCAAGGATACACTCAAGAGGAAGGAATCGATTATACTGATGTCTTTGCACCAGTTGCAAGACTTGAGGCAGTTAGGATCTCCTTGCTTATGCTGCATCCAAGGACTTCACAGTATACAACTTGATGTCAAGTGTGCATTTCTATATGGGGATATAGATAGGGAAGTCTATGTATGCCACCTCCAGGATTTGAAGACCCACAACACCCCAACTATGTGTGCAAATGGGATAAAGCTCTATATGGGTGCACCAAGCACCTAGGCTGTGGTATGAGACTTTGTCTTAGTTTCTTCTAAGAATGGCTACACTAGAGGTACCATTGATAAGACTCTCTTTATCAGAAAATCTGGAAAGGACATTTTGCTCGTACAAGTCTATGTTGATGACATCATATTTGGTTCCTCAAATGACCAAATGTGTAAGGACTTTGAGAGCATTATGAAGAAAAGTTTGAGTTGAGCTCTATGGGAAAAATGGACTTTTTCCTTGGAATTCAGGTAAAGCAACTGAAGGAAGGGTTCTTCATTAATCAATCTAAATATGTCTCTGACATCTTAGAAAGATTTGAGATGAAGGATTGCAAGCCTGCCAAGACATCCATACCCAGAAACCATAATCTTTGTCCTGACCTTGAGGGGAGGATACTGATCAACATCAGTATAGGGAATTATTGGTTCTCTGATGTATCTAACAGCCAGTAGACCTGATATCATGTTTGCTACTTGCATTTGTGCAAGATATCAGGCTGCTCCAAAGGTGTCTCACCTAGCTGCTGTTAAGAGAATCCTCAGATACCTCAAAGGAGCACCTAAACTAGGTCTCTGGTATCCCAGAAACAAGGATTTCAATCTTTATGGATACTCTGACAGTGACTATGGAGGCTGCAATATTGACAAGAAATCAACATCAGGAGGATGTCAATTTCTTGGTGGAAGGATCATCTCATGGCAATGCAAGAAACAATCTTGTGTCTCTACATCAACTACTGAAGCTGAATACATTGTTGCTGCTAGCTGCTGTGCTCAACTGCTATGGATTCAAAATCAGATGTTAGACTATGGATTTAACTTTATGAGTACTCCTATCCATATTGACAACAACAGTGCTATCTCCATTACTGAAAATCCGGTGAAGCACTCCAAGACTAAGCACATTGACATCAGGTATCATTTCATTAGAGATATTCATGAGAAAAATCTAATCAAGTTAATCAAAGTTGATTCAAATGAACAATATGCTGATCTGCTTACCAAAGCTTTTGATGAACAAAGGTTCAAGTATCTCATAGGGATGATAAACATTGATTAATTTGATCTCTTTTGAAAACCTTTTTAATATGTAAGTCTTGTGTCAATACAACTTAAGCCCTGTTACAAGAAATTCTCTCTGAAATTTTCTAAGTGTAAATTCCTTCCGAAGAGAAATTAACCTTCAGAAGACATTCTCATATCTTCCGAAGAAAAATTTCTCAAAGGATAACTTTCTTCTCGGAAGAATTTTTGGCCTCGGAAGAAGCGATTGATTGTATATCAGATCTACTTCCGAAACTTACAAATTCTCTATTCGGAAGCAACTCTAACCTTCGGAAGCAAAGTTTTGGCTTCGAAAGTAAGATTTGCCTTCGGAAGACAAGTTAACTCCGGAAATGTTTTACACTCGGAAGAGAGATTTCACTGTGTAACGTAAATCTCTTGAGCCCCACACTGTAAAACGCAAAGATTTTGTTAATGATGTCAGATTATTTAACTGATTTTAACCTTACCACCACTGTCATTTCATCCACTAAACCATCACATCACCTTATCCTTACCCCCATTACCGCCTTTCCACAATCTTTTAAATATCTCGACTACTCAATTTCATTTTCTTACTTGCAAATTTTACTGCCCTAGAAAATTTTCCTCTCCAACCTTATCCCAGCTCAAATCATCCCCATTCATCTTTCCAAATGGCATTCAACCCTCAGCACAACCAAGTCGCACTTCTTGATTCTTCAAGAGATGTTGACTTCTCAGACATCATCTCCTTTCTAACCCAATCTTCTTACTACACCGCTCTGACTATAAACCCCACAATTTACTCAAACCATATGTCTGAATTTTGGCAAATGGTCAGATTGAAACCCTAAATGGGGTTCGTGTCATTCGATCAGCATCTGTGGCCAGGAGTTGGTCATTTCTGAACAGATCATCAGGATCAGCTCTAGCTTCATGATGAGGACGCTCCAACAGAATTCCCCAAAGCAGATTTGGACAATTCTTATCTCCAAATGGGATATGGTGGAGACGTTAGCAGGTCAACTATCTACAATTTAACTTCTCTTACAAATGGAAGTTCCTGCTACACGTGGTTCTTCACTGCTTGTCGAATAAATCTGGGGGATGGGATCAAGTCCCATATGAACTTGGTGTCTAGTTCATGGGTTGGTGAAAAGCCTCTGCTTTAACTATTCAAGATTTGTGTTGATTAACCACATGGGAATATTCAAAAGGACATATTCTTCATGTATCCCAGGTTCTCCAGCACATAATCATCCGCGAGCTGGACTAGAGCAAGCTTGACTGTGCAGCTGTTCTGACTGCTCCTCAAATGAGGCCAACCATCTTCAAGACTTTGAAGAGAGTCCATCGGAAGAGATACTGCACTTCTTCCAGGTATGATTGAGCCAATGGCTCTTGGTGACATCCCTGTTAACCCCACAGGTGATGAACCCACACCGGCAACTACCCCCACTTTGCCAAATCTAGCTTCTCCAACCATTACCTTTACTTATCAGAGACGTCCCAAACGAACCCTTGTTCAATCTTCTCTGATTGAACAAGTTCTTCATGTTCTACCTAAAAAGGATAGAGTGGAACAAAGGGCTCCCACTCAGCCTGAGGTCCAACCATCCTTCACAATTAACCTCAATATGGGTCTTAAGTCTCCTCAGTCTCAGACCCATGAGCCCAAAACCCAAGCTGAAAGCCCTCGGGGTGAGTCTCTATACTCCCCTGAGCAGCCAAAAAGGGACAGCCTTATCACAGGCTCAATGCCTTTAGACATTGATCAAAGTCCCGGGTCATTAGGTTTCACTTCCATATCTTTTATTGACCTTTTAATTGGAACTGATGAAGAGATTATGTCTCTTAAGGGCAATGAAGTTGATCCACAACACCCTCTCAAGGATCAACAGAGCCTAGAGAGACCTCTTATCTCTAGCCCCCATCAGCAAACCTTTATTGAGGTGAGTCCCACTGATGTGGAGGGGACTCATGTAGATTCAGCTGCCACTACTAAAGGAGTCTCAATGGATCCTCAGGACAGTGGTAACATCACTAAGACTAAATCTACGGCAATCATGCCCTTTTATGACTCTGAAAGAGACATCTTTGAGCAAGCGAAACCAGGGTGCCAGGACCAATCATATCTGGTGAGGAGGATACAAGGTAATTACCCATCTCCCCGTGATTCTTCAAAAGAGATGAGGGAAGAATGCAACTTACCATTCAAGACCTACTTTCTAAAGTCTCAAATCTTGAATCCAAGGTTAGGACTTTAGAGGATATGTTCGCCACTCAGCAACTGAGATTGAAACTCTTAAGGCCAAACTAGCTGAAAAACAGATTGAGAGGTTTGTTAGGCATATACCAACTCAGGTCTCCTTGACCTCTTCCTCTAGCTCATCAAGGTCTCAGGATGATGCTACAAAAAGGGGGAGAATGTTTAGCGACAAAGTCAAAGACAAGAGGAAATCCAAAGTCAAGCTCTCACTTCCTTGAGATCAAAATATCCTGTGCAACAAGCTTCAATTTCCCTGAGCCTCCTCCAGTTGTCATTCAAGTGGATCAAAGGATGCTCCAAGATCTCAATAGGTTCTTTAAGAAGTTCCTATTAGAATCTCTTATAGAACAGCCAAGTCCTGATATGTCTGTGATCTACTTTGGAGCTCAAGAGATTCAGAGGATAAATGCACCTTCTACCACTATTGAGGAAGTTGGTCAACCTAAGGTCCAAGTGGAACCTAAGATTAACTTCGAAGGGGAAACAAGGACTGATGGCCCGGTAACTGAAATAGTTGGGACAGATAGTGCATTTTCACAGACTTCCAAAGCACAATTCAAAGCCTCGGAAGAACAAGTTCAAACTTCCGAAGCTGAGATTGCTGTTGCGGAAGACTATTCCTCTTATCCGATGATCTAATAGTCATAGATGCAATCCTGGAACTTGCATCTAAGGTTAATAGGGAGGATTTTCTCACTCAACCTTTAGCTCTAATATCAGCATTAACTCCAGCTCCCATCTCTAGTACTCAACCTGAATCTTCCATCTAAGAACCCCCAAAGTCTAGTACTTCCGAAGACATCAAAGGATAGAGGAAGATGACTTTGGAAGAGCTTCAGGAGGAAGAAAGGTTGAAGAAAATCAAAAGAAAAGGTAGGCTGACAACTGGAAAACTGCTAGCTGCAAGTACCAAAGCAGTTGCAGCCAACCAGGAGGCGGTCAACAACCGAAAAAGGGTAGAGATTATCGATAGACTTGTTAGTCTAGAATTTGCAACTGAAGATGTACTCCTGCTACCATTAGAGGAGTTAATAGAGCTGGAAAAGGCAACCTTGCTTCTAAAACAGCAAAAAGAAGAAGCTGCAAGGTTGGCCTTAGAAGAAGAAAGGGAGAGGAAAGAAAAAGAAGTTGATCTACAGTCAGGAAGGAAAATATAACTTCCTAACCTCAGAGGTTTCTCTCAAGAAGAATTATCTCCACATAACAATGACACGATCTTATGCTCTTCAACAAAGAGCAAGATCAAATGGAAAAAGAGAGAAAGAGAGCTGAAAGGGAAAAGCTATTGCAGAAGAAGAAGAAGGAAGAGGAAGCAGGACTGACTGCTGCTAAGAAAATAGGTGAGAAGGCTGGATGAAGAGCTATCTCAAAGCTCATGGCTTCTCTAGCAGGCAGGTGGTCCTATGTAGAAAAGACTCTCCAGCAACATGTCAATGACATTAAAGCTGACATTCACGCGGGGAAAAGGAAGGAGATGTATAGAAGGGGACAAGGGATGACCTTCAAAGCAACCACTCAACCTAAACTCCAAACCCAACCACAACCTGAACCTTTACCCTCTTCACTTCCCATCAAAACCGAACCAACCATTAAACCATACACCCCTAAACCTACATCATCACCCCTACCAACTCCTTCACCTAAACCACCTAAAACTACTCATCCTCCAACCCAAACTCTAGCTAGAACCCAAACACCTCAACCTACCTATCAACCCATCAAACCATCCCCTTAGCCTTCTAAACATCTCTCCTTAGAAGAATTCAAGGCAGTCAAGACAAAGCTCATAAAATGCATAACTCTGAGCGATATCTCCTATGTGAAGGATTCTGTTAATTTGACCTATGTTGACGGATCCTCAAGTTCCCTCACTAGAGATCAATTTCTTGATCTGCTAGAGGAACATTGAACAAGCTGCAAATCTCCTTGGCCTCAATTCAGACACTTTGAATGAGGAAGAAAAGAAGTTAAGGAAAAGGCTGGTGACTCTACTGGATACCAAGAAAAGCGACTGGGTGCCAAGACAACCTTGCACTAAAAAGAAGATCATCCAGTGGAGGTTCGAAGACTCTTCTCACAACTTTGTTGTTGAAAGAGAGAATGGAGAGCTCAACAGGCTGAGTGCCTTATCTCTGCTACACTTAAGTAGATTTGACATTGCTGAGTTAACAGAGAAGACATTCTCCAACCCTTCAAAATCTGATGTAGCTGCCCATATCAGAAATCATCTAGGCAGCCTTCATATGGCCGAGCTAACTGCTAGAAGCAAGGTTGAAGCAGAGTTGAAACTGAGAGAGGAGGAGGAAAGGAAGGGATCAGCAACCAAAGGCAAAGCCTTTTTACAAATGGTTGAAGGTCCTGAACTTGAATCCCATAGTTAGATGGGAGTATGACTATAACTCCCGTCAACTAACTCTTTTCAGGGGGACACAACAAAGGGTACATGTCATTCAGAGTGATAGACTGGATCTCCTATCCACCAATGACTTGTACAAGCTTCTCAGCACCACTTCAGGGAAGAACAAAGAGACAGACAAATATCTTTTGTCCCTGGTCCTGAAAGCTTTGAGAAGCAGAAATAAGTGAGGTTTTGGTAGCATCAGCCTAGGGGGAGTTTGTTGGATCTAGAAAGGCTGGTGCAACCAAAACCAAGTCACTTAGAAGATTTTGGTACAATAAATAAAGGACTTCCGAAGCTAAGTGTGAAACTTCCGAAGGAAAAAGGAGCTCTTCCGAAGACAAAGTGTAAAACTTACTTCCGAAGGAAAAGTTCCAACTTCCAAAGACAAAGAACCAACTTTCAAAGTTCAAGACTTAGAAAGAAAGATCTGAAGTCAACTTCCGAAGTACAGAAGTCCTCAAGCCTCGGAAGTATAGAAGCCTCTTCCGAAGTATAAGTGGCTTCGGAAGAACTTGTTCTTTCGAAGCCAACTTACCTTCGGAAAACACTGCTATTATCCAGTGGACATAAGTATGGTCTTCCTGACACTCCACTACAAATCTCTGAGATACTACATGGCATTTTCTCAAAAGCCATGCAGTTGACCGTACTTTAATCCACTATTTACCTTTTTATGTTAGTACAGTTGCCATCTTTAGTTGGTGACAAAAGGTAAGTCATGGACATGTCATGACTACCATATCTTAGATAATACTTTATCTAAGATACCTTAACTTTAGCATTGTAGTATATGCTTTAGTCTTAGGTTTCCAGCTGGTATCAAAGTATATCTGGCTGTAGGATCTAGTATATATAGTCTCTCATTGTAACTCATGTATCATGCTTGTAAGAGTCTTGTAATATCTTAAGTTGAGAAGTAATATATACAAGTGCCTTGAAAATTTATTTCTGTGTGTTCCTTTACTACTTATTATATTATTATCAACTCTTGTAAAAGACTTTACTTCATCTGAATTGAGTGTTTCTATAAGTGAGTTTGAGAGAAATCCAAGTGTTTAAGTGACAAACCCGATCCTGCACTTATGCTTGTTGTGCATATGTTTATGTATGTGAGTGTATGATGTATGAGGATGATGTGTGATGGTTTATGTGATGCATGATTCGTGATGATGGGATGGGCATGATGGGCATGATTATTATTATGTATGCATGCTGGTATGTATGATGATTAGTATGATTTTATTGGTGTTCCTATTTATGTATGTATTTTTCTGTGGCTTTGCATTGATGGTTAATGAATGAAACGAGAAGTATTATATGACATAAAGTGGAAAGTAATGAAAAGAGGAACACAACGGTGGTATGCATGCATTAATTAACTATGAAAGGTAACGAAAGTCTTGCAAGCCTTGTATGTCAGGACACGCCCCTTTGTAAGGTGTTAGCCCAAAGGTGTGTGGGTTCGCTACCCCGGGAGGATGCACATCGGGGTCTTTCTTTGTGATTGACCATATGTATGGAACCATTGTTGCTTGCCTTAGGTACTGTGACCAGAGGTGCTGGGCATCGTGAATGAAGGTCTATTATAGGCTTAGGTCCGGTACCATGAGCATGAAGGGCATAGCACATGCCAATGGTATACCTGAACTTTATCTTAGGTACTGTGGCCAGAGGTGCGATGCACTATGAATGAAGGACTATGACAGGCTTAGGCCCAGTATCATGAGCATGAAGGGTAAAGTTCATGGTGATAATGAAAGGAAAAGATGTAATGATGAACGAACGAATGGAAGAAAGAATGAATGAATGAATGAATGGAAGTTAACGAATGATGAAGATAATAATGATATTATCTATGTGTACGTATGTTGTATGTTCACATGAAAATAAAGAACGGTTTTAACGAAAGAAAAGTATGTTTTATTTTATAAAACTAGAACTCACTTAGCAATACTGACTTTTTATGCATTTTTCTAGTTGGTAGGTGAGCATTACTGAGGATGGCACGGGATAACTACTTGGCATTTTTGGATGGCATCCATTTGATGGAAATATGACGTTTTTGTAATGTAATGCAACTAATGATGTTTTTGTAACCAGTCAACAATGTATTATTTTGCAAAAGTGATCATAATGAATTGGATGTTTTATATGTTTCCGCTGCAATGATTTCTTTAAGTTAATGAAAATATATGTTTTATGTGCGATGATTGACCAGTTTGGAGCGTCTCGGGAACGGGACGTTACACGACATGACTAGATGGATAATTATTATTTAAATATTTATTTAAATAATCATTTTTATAATTAAGCATTTAAAGTATTTGTACTATGTAGTTTTGAAGTGTTTTGGAATAATCCAAGTTTGGACTATAATATATTTATAACATATAAATGACTTAATAATATTTTTATAACTTTTTTATTCTTTAACAAGTAATTAAAGTTAAAAGTTATAAGTTTTAAAATCTTAAAAGTTAACTTAATAATTTCCGAAATGTTTTAGTTAACAAAATAATATTTATTTAGATTTATTATTATATTAATAATTTTTCTGATTTAAAAAAATTAAGAGAAAGCCACTAAAATAAAAACATGGCAGGGGCAGGGTTCGAACCCCTGACCTGCCATGTGTAAGTGTTTGTTATTAACCAACGGGCTGAAGCCCAAATCTTGTCTTTTAAACACAAATTAATTAATATAATCATTCTTCAAATAAACCCCCAAATCAACATGAACCCTAGTTTGATCTTGATTCAAATTGAGCATCAATTCGTCAACGATAGTTGCAATAAGATTAGGGCTATTGTTCAACACATCAAAACGCTTGTAAAGGTAGGATCAATTTACCTTTTTGAGATTGAAACAATGAGAAATTAAGGAGAACTCATGTCGCGATTGCGAAGTGGGAGATTCAGATGCAAACGATGATATTAATCAAATTTCTTTCGTATGAAGTTTCAAAAAATGTTTGTAATCCAAAGCCCTCAATCAATTTAGATTTAAAATGCCTCTAGGACTATTGTCGACTATGTTACAGGTCCAAAATTATGATGACAATCGAACATGATATATGTGTTTGTTTCGAATGGAATTGATGTTATAGCAAGTTTAAGTTAGTTTATTCAAAGGTTTTAACATCATTCTATAGACCCATTTAAGACTGTTTCATAATGAACGGGTAGAGACTTTAAGTCGGTGTTTTGGTTTCGAATTCCCGACCTTAATAATCATATAATCTAATTAAAAACGATATGGTGATCGAAACCGATTCAAGAGAGTTAAGATGTGGTTTAATTTCATTTTAATCGAGCGTTATAGCTTGCTTGGATGTCGTCGGAGTTAACCAGAGAAGTTGGCGGGAAAAATGGGGATCTGGGCGGCGGTTTGGGTCATTTTAATTAAATTACACTTTTGGTCCTTGTTTTCATTAGTTATTGTCAAAACTTTAAAACAAAGTTTTATAAATTGCAAATTTGACCCAAACTTAATATCACCCTAATTCAATAGTTTAAATAAATTGTTTATTTTATTTTATAAAAATCTTTATAGCCTGCTAAATTTTTATAAGGAATATTACAATTTAATTCCTATTGTGTAATTAAAACAAAAGTTTAGAATAACCTGTAGGACCGTTTAAGGGTTTGAACACAATTACAACACAACAACACAAAGAGGAGAATATCTAAACTCTAATCAAATAGTAAACTGGGTTAACCAAAAGTGATACAAAGAACACAAGTAAAGCAAGAGACAGAACATAAGAATATGGTTTTCAAGGATGCAGTATATTGCTTTCTCAAGTTCTTTTACAAGTGTTACAAAGTATGTTTAAAGATACAAGAAACTTGAAATACTTATACTACAACCTACAGCGGCTATACTATGAAAGCCAGCTGGATACAATTGACTAGACACTAACAAAATCAATTGTAGAATCAAAAGGCATATCTGCCTTTTGACCTTGTGACTATGACATGCCATAGCTCACATCCTTATATGTTACAAAAAGGATAAAGTACATAAAGTGGAAAGTTTCAAACTCAAGACCTCAATGTACAGTTACCAAAAGCATGGACCTTTTCATCAACTCTTGTAAGTTGGTGACTTATCAGAGATGCAGCGGAAAAGGTGCTTTATGGAACAGTACATCAGATAAAGCATGTGTACTAAAAGTCTTCGGAAGAAATCTGTCTTCATAGGGTGAAGCTTCGGAAGACTTTGTCTCTTGAAGCTTCGGAAGACTTCATGTTGGCTTCGGAAGATATTGGTCTTGGCTTCGGAAGATATACACTTAGAATGTTTTCTAATGTTTTGTGTAAAACTTCCAAAGCATTCTTCACTTCAGTACTTAGTGCATGTTGCTGAGACACTTTGGATGTTTTGGGTTGCATCAGACTTAAGGAATCCTTACAAACTCCCCCTAGGCTGATGCTACCAAAACACTTAGAAGATCTTCAGATGTTGGTAGTCTTCAGTACAATCAAGACCATTCTTTCTTCATTGGTGGTCAGGATCATCAAGACTCTCATAGTATCTTCTCATTTCAAAGAGATCATGCAGAGGTAAGTTGATTATGTCTTGCCAGGAGTAGACATTCTCAACACCTTGATCTCTGACAACATGCCATCTTTCTGGATTGGTAGAATAAGTTCAGGACAAGATAGGTGTCTCAGTTGCTAGAGGAGCCACTTGCATAGGAGTTGATTGGGTTGCCTCATCATGCACTTCTCAGGTTGATCTGATTCAGCCTGGGGTGCAGAGGTAGATGACTTTGGCTTCTTCTTTTTAGTCTTTGGTTTAGAAGCCATTTTCTTCTTCCTCTTTAAAGTCTTTACTGAGAAGACTGGTCTGCAGCACCATGTTGATCATCAGTGTCTTTCTCAGTTGGGTTGTTCCCTCACAGGTTCAGAAGGAGAGGGAGTTTGACCCTGTCTTGGATCAGAAGATGAAGTTTGCTGAGGCTTAGCTGGAGGTTCTGGTTCAGGTGTCTCTGGTTGTTCAAACTTGACCTCCACTTCAGGTGGGACTTGACTTGGAAGAGAGTGCAAGTCAATCAATTCACCACTTTTAATCTTCTGCTTGATCACCCTTATATGCTCATCCATTGTAGATAGAGACATGGACCAAGTCTCCTTCCGGAGAATCCATATGACTTCAAGAAGCTCATCATTCTTTGTCTGTCAGCAGACTTCTTTGCATTCTTTTGAATGATGGCTCTTGACTTTGTAGCTTCTTCCCTTAGCTTCCTTTTGGTTGTTTTTCTTTCTTTGACTAGCTCAAGCTCAAGTTGCTTTAGTACTCGAACTCAATGAAGTCATACGACAGGGGAAGAAGTGCATTTGCCTGATAGAAGCCTGTGGCACTCAGGTAGTTTATCATTTTGATTCTATCCTCTTCTTTATCTACCCGAGGTTCTTGTGGAGCCACATCTTCCTGTGCAGGACTTTCTTGAACTGGAGAGAGAGTGGGAGTATGCTTGTAAAGTCTTTTCTGTCTTCTCTCTTTGAATTGGAGAAGTAACCTTGCATCTTCTTTCCTTTATCTCTCTTGACACTTCCATGTCAGCCAGCTCATTCAACTCTTCTAAGGGGAGGGAGATGATTTCATCAACATCATAGTTCCTGGTCTGTAAATAGGTAATCTTGACTGCCCTTAATCATCATCTTTAGTATTTGGTCTGGGGGCAGCCCTGATTGCAGCTTGCATGAATTTAGATGACCCAGAAGAACTTTCTCCCCTTAGCCTCCTTTTCCTCTCTCTCTCTTCCTCCTCAATTTCCTCAGGAGTCATTATCCTTTCCCTTTGTCACCAACAGACCTTTGTGACTCAGGGGGATGAGGCTTGGCCTTCATTGCTTGGTGTAGCTTCCATGCTCGCCAGCCAGAGAGAGGCTGAGAAAGACCTTCACCAGCAGGTGTCTCAGATGGAGTTTGGACCTCTGCAGCAGTTGTTGATGGTAAGACAAGGGTCTCAGGTTCTGCCACTGGGCCTTCAGCCAAGGTTTCCCCTATGAAACTAATCTTGGTCCACCTCAACATCCAATTGACGATGACATTGCCTGATTGCCTAAGTCTCCTTCTTAGAGAGAACTCTGCAAGGATCCTGTCTTGGATTCTTTGAGCCAGCCTGTCAGCTTGTCTAGATTTGCTTGGATTGACAAGTGGCATGTGACTAAATCCAATCTTTCATAGAAGCTCAGGCTTTGGAACTGAAAGACTTCTTGTTGGCCTTGAACTCTGTGATGTATAAGGGCTTCTGTCCATCATACCTCCACCTTATGATGTAGTTGCCAGTCCTTGTGGTGGAGATGAGACAGCCCTTGGTATACCTTCCTCAAAGAGACTCCTGATGATTGAGTCTATAGAGTCCACATTAATGTGAATTTGAGGAAGTTGCTGAGAATGCACAACAGCAAGTGAGGATGGTGAGTCCTCTATGTCCATTCTCTTTGAAGAACTCCCAGGTTCTGTGATTGTAATAACTTTCTCCCACTTTTTGGTAGCATCACCTACTTGCATAGGTGAGCTGGAGGATAAGTCAATCACTTCCACAGGTTCTTGTGTTCCTGGTTGAGCTCTCCTTAAGGTCTCCCAGCTAGTTTTTCCTTTAGATATGAAATCTGAAGTTGCTGATCATTGACCTGTTTTGTAAGGTAGTCACCTGAGATTCAAGTGGCTAACCTTAGAGACTAAATAGGTGCATGTTTTTGACAATTTCTGCACCTTTAGTCTCAGATTCCCCTCATCTTCATCAGAAGAATCACAGGGGGATGAGATGATTGGACCAAAGTCCTCTCGCTCACCACCAGCTTGAGTTTCTTGGCTGCTGGTTTTCCTCTGCTCACTGGCAAGCCTCAGTTGAGATGCCAGAGGGCTGAGTTGCCATGGTTGAGGTCTTAATGATGTAATCACTTTCAAAAGTGAGAGCCTCTTCCATATGGACATCCTGAACAGGTTCAGAAGTGTCCACCTCAGTAATAGGTGACTGATGTGGGATAGACTGAGGAGAGTCAGAGGTACTCATCTCTTTTTGAGTAGGGGATGGGAAGAGAGACTCATGGTACTCACTGAATCCTAAGTCTTCATCAGTATAGAAGGATAGGTTGGGAATTGGTTGGTTGAGATCCAAAGGCTGGGGATGGTAGCTGTCCCCTGAAGGTTGTTCACTTGAGTGTTGAGACTCAGAGTGAGGGCTTAAGGCTGTTGGGCTAGTGAGCTCATCAGTGTGAGCATGAGGAACCTCATCTGATTCTTGAAACAATAGGAGTGGTCTGCTCCTCAGAAGAAGTGGGAGCTCCAGTATCCACTTCTTCCTGTATTGGTGAGTATATGGGGGCCTCCACAGACTGAATAGTCTGGGCAGGGGTTCGTTTGGATTTTCTTTGGTAGGTGATGGATTTTGAGGTTGTGTAGAGGGTTGGAGAGCAGTAGGTGTGGGTTCAACACTAGCTTGGACTGCTAGGTTGTCACCTTGAGCAATGAGCTCTAACTTTTTGGGACTAGGGCTGTTTCTACCCTTGAGAAGCCTACAGTTGGCTTCTTCATATTTTAAAGATGTCGCGCTTCATCTGTCCCAATTTAAGAATATTACCTGTTTCCCTCAACTATGAGCCCGGTTCATAGTTGAGAATGTGTTGAACATATCTAGGAAACATGTAGTATTCTAGGAGTCTAAGTTTGCAAGTAATTAGTATAAACAAATTGTGAATACCTGAACTTGACCCCCTGAATCATTCCATGAACTATAAGGAGAGATCCTCAGGAATCTGGTCCCATCCACCATGCTTGTTTGATAAGCTGTGGATAACCCATGGAGCAGGTATTTCCACTAGGATGAGACCTTCCCTTTCCTGAAGGTCTTTACAGAGAAATCTCCTTCATAGCCCATCTGCTCGAAGGAATGATTACCCGCTTCCTTTGGGAAGAACACTTCACCTTCTTCATCATCCAACTGAAGATGTCGTTGATGATGCCCGGAGTGATGAAGATTGTTCTCCCCTGCACTGTGGCAGACAGTGCCTTCTCCCCATCCATAATGACCTCTTGGCAGATCTTCCAGAATTCAAGAAAGTGATCCTCTATAGAGTAGGATCAATGGTTAGGGAGGTGAAGTAGTGAGACAAAGACAAGAAACGGCAAACCTCTGAGAAATGAGGATCTTTGTCAGAGCATAACAGAGCAACCTGATTGTGTTGTCTGTGTAGCTGCATGGCAAAGTTAGGATCATTTCTGTGAGCAAGGTCAGCCATTGTGAGGTAGCTCAAAGATGAAGAGAAAAAATGGGAAAGAAATTTCAGAGAGAAAGCTTTGGGTTTTAGGTTTGGAAGAAAAGCAGATGATAGAAGAGGGGGAAACCGTTGGGTTTTATATGAGAGAGAAGGATTTCAGATAAAGTTTAATGAAAGAGGATAAACTTTGAAATCCGTATGTCGGTCCCACCTCTGAAAAAGTAGTTTACCTTTTTGCTCAAAAAGTAGTTTTCTTGGAATTCGAAAAGCTTCCGAAAGTAATTTATCTTCGGAAGTTTTGATTGAAAAAGCTTCCGAAGCTAAAATGGCTTCGGAAGAATTTTCCTGAGAGTCTTGAAGATTTATGCTTCGGAAGAGAAATAAACTCTTGGATGCTTTGTATAAGAATGAACAAAGCTTCCGAAAGTAATTTTGCTTCGGAAGGAAAAAGTCCTTAAAAATGAATAAGTGTCTAAGTTAAGAATTTTAAGCTTCGGAAGATAAATTTTGACTTCTTCCAAGGGTAAAATCTCTTAGACAGTCATTTATTTTGAAGAACATATTTTTCTTCCGAAGGTAAAACGTTATCTTCCGAAGTATCAGAAAATTTTCAAGAATCTAAGGAAAGTCTTCAAAAAGAGTTTTACATTCAAAGAAAACATGAGCTTATGAAAGTGATGAACTAGACAACTTAGGACACCCATATATTAAGAAGAAATAATTAGAATTAGTTTTAAGAAAAAGTCTACTCAAAGTTAATCATCCCAATAGCTGATATCAGATACTTAAATCTCTATTCATCAAAAGCTTTTGTGAACAGATCAGCATATTGTTCATCTGTGTGAACTTTGACTAGTTTAATTAATCCCTTTTCATAGTTATCTCTTATTAAATAATACCTGATGTTGATGTGTTTGGTCCTTGAGTGCTGCACAGGGTTCTCAGTGATAGAGATAGCACTATTGTTGTCTATGTGGATAGGAGTCTCTTTGAAGTTAAATCCATAGTCTAGCATCTGATTTTGAATCCAAAGCACTTGAGCACAGCAGCTTGCAGCAGCAATGTATTCGCCTCATCAGCAGTTGATGCAGACACACAGGATTGTTTCTTGCATTGCCATGAGACAATCCTTCCACAAGGAATTGACATCCCCCAGATGTAGACTTTGCAGTCATGTTGCAACACCACCATAATCACTGTCTGTATAGGCATACAGAATGAAATTAGATTCTTTGGATACCATAGACCAAGTGTTGAAGCACCTTTGAGGTATCTTAAAATCCTTTTCACAGTAATTAAGTGAGACATCTTAGGTTTGCTTGATATCTTGCACAAATACATGTAGCAAACATGATATCAGGCCTGCTAGCTGTAAGATACATAAGAGACCAATCATAGCCCTGTATAAGTGCTCATCTACACACTCCCCCTCAAAATCTGGACCAAGGGAGTGGTTTCTGGCTATGGGTGTCTTAGCAATCTTACAATCAGTCATGTTGAATCTCTTGAGTATATCTTGAACATACTTTGACTGACTTATGAAGATGCCATCTTCAACCTGCTTCACTTGAATTCCCAGAAAGAAGTTGAGTTCTCCCATTGAACTCATTTCAAATCTGTCTTTCATCAGCTTTTCAAAGTCTTTGCAGAGCTTTGAATTGGTTGAACCAAAGATGATGTCATCCACATATACTTGAACTAGCAGAATGTCTTTTCCTTGTCCTTTGATGAAGAGAGTTCCATCTATAGTACCTCTCATGTATCCATGTTTACAAAGACCCAGACAGTGTCTCATACCACTTCCTGGGTGCCTGATGCAGCCCATAAAGAGCTTTGTCAAGCTTGCAGACATAATCAGGATGATCAGGATCTACAAAACCAGGTGGTTGTTTGACATAAACCTCCTCATCAATCACTCCATATAAGAAAGCACACTTTACATCAAGTTGATAGACTTTGAAATTCTTGGATGCAGCAAATGCCAGGAATATCCTAACAGCTTCTAGTCTTGCTACAGGAGCAAAGACATCAGTGTAATCAATCCCTTCTTCTTGTGTGTATCCTTGAACAACTAGTCTTGCCTTGTTCTTGATGATGATTCCTCTATCATCCTTCTTATTCCTAAAACCCATTTGGTTCCAATGGTAGTCTTCCCATGAGGAAGAGGACAAAGGTTCCAAACTTTTTGCCTTTTGAATTGAAGCAGCTCTTGTTGCATAGCTTCAACCAACTTCCATCCTTTAGAGCCTCCTCAACTTTCTTTGGCTCTAACGGGATAGAAAACAGAGTGAAGACAAACATTTGCTTCATGGGTTTGCCCTCTTGTCTTTACCCCGAGATAACATCTCCATGATGTTTGTGGTAGGATGAGACTTGTGGATCCTTAGCTGAGGGATCACAGCAAGTTGCTGAGATAGATCCAAATTTGAGAAATTTAGATCTGGTCTTGAAGATTGATCCTCCACATTATCACACTTATCAAGATTAAGTTGATCCAATGAGTGTGTGACATCATTGATGTTGTCATCTATGGTATGGTTATTAGCATCAAGAAATTCTTGATCACTATCACCATCACCATTGTTGTCTTCTGCAATTGAGGTGTCTTTATCTAGTTGAGAAGCCTCTGAGCTGGAATTTGAAGGCATGCTAGATGTATCAGCTGGATTTGTCATTGTTGTGCTGATAGAAACCTCATTTGCTGAAGTAGTTTCAACTGGAGCTGAAGGTGTGTGAGTTGAAGGTCTTCCTAGCTCAAATCTTGATCAGGATCACCTGTATTAAAATTTTCTGCAGATCCTGAAACATGCTCACAAGTTTATTAAAATAGTTTGTAACTAAATCAAGATCAAATAGCCAATCCGGACCAGAACCACCACACTGGGTGTGTGCTCATTGAAAGTCACATTGGCTGACTCCTCAATAATTCTAGTTTTGAGATTGTATACTCTATAAGCTTTAGCTTGGGAAGAGTATCCAATGAAGTGTCCATCGTCTGATTTCTCAGCAAACTTGACAACTTGATCTTTGGTATTCAAGATGGTGCAGGGACATCCAAATGACCTGAGAAAACCAATGAAAGGTTTCCTCTTGTGCCAAAGTTCATAAGAAGTCTTACCATGTGTCTTAACTACTAAAACTCTGTTTTGCACATAGCAAGCAGTATTAACTGCCTCTGCCCAGAAGGTGATAGGCATTTAGAGTCAGACAACATAGTTCTTGCAGCTTCAATAAGGGTCCTGTTTCTCCTCTCAGCAACTCCGTTTTGCAGGAGTCCTGGGAGCACTGTATTTCTTGTAATACCCTTTTCATCACAAAATGTATCAAGGATTTGGTTCTTGAATTCAGTTCCTTGATCACATCTTATGGTTTTGACCTTGTGATCACATTGATTCTCAATCTTTAAGATGAAATTCTTTAGAATCTCAAGAGTCTCATCTTTAGTTCTAAGGAAGAAGACCCAAGTGAATCTTGTAAAATCATCTGTGATCACTAGACAGTATAAGGTCCTTCCTAAACTCATTACACTGGTAGGGCCAAAGAGATCCATATGTAACAAGTGTAGGGGTGTAGTGATGGATTTCATTTCCTTAGGCTTATGGGATGCCTTATGTTGCTTCCTTTTCAGGCATGCACACAATGATCATCACTTGTAAACTCTTTCTTTGGCATTCCATTTACCAGATCATGCTTAATCAATTTATTCATGTTTTTTAAAGTTTACATGGCACATTCTTTTATGCCATAGGAAAGACTCATCACTATTGGCTCTAGATAGAAAGCATGAAACTTCTCCAGAGGGAGATGTTCTTGCAAATCCATCTTGTACATGTTCCCTTTCCTAGGGGCTCTGAGCAGGATGTGTTCATGAGGAATGACCACACCAGGCTTGAGAACAATGCACTCATGCTCAGTAAAGAGCATGTTATGTCTTTGATCACAAAATTGGGATACACTCAGAAGATTGTACCCAAGCTCCTTAACAAAGTTTACCTTTTCAATGCTGAGCTTACCATTTGTGACCTTGCCCCTTCCAGAAATGTAACCACCTTCATCTCCTCCAAAAGCAACTGGTCCTCCATCAATTCTCTCAAAATTGGAGTAGAGACCTATTGCCTGTCATGTGCCTGGAACAGCCACTGTCAATTATCCAGACGTTTCCGTTTGTCTTGAGCTGTTCCTACACAAAGAAAATGATTAGTTACATTTGGAAACCCAAGCCGTACTTGTCTTGGGCTCAGTAAGTGTAATAGAAGGTAATGCAGCAGTAATAGATCCTATGGTTGTACTGTGAGGATCTTCAGCTATTGTTGATGGAGAAATTTCAGTCATTTGGTCTTTCTTAGACTTCCACACCACCTTTGGACTCTTGGACTTGACCTTCAAACCTTTGAAGCTTTTGGAACTTCACAGGTTTGATGACTGAACCTTCGGAAGATTCTGCAGTCACTGCAGCAGACTTCAGTGCTTCGGAGAACTCCTTTCTTCCGAGACCATTTTACTTCCGAAGGTAATTTTCCATTTACCTTCTTCTTTGATTTGGAGCTTCCGAAGGAAATAGACTTTCCTTCCGAAGCTTGAGACTTCTTGAGATTCTTTGAAGTCTTTGTATTGGTCATGTGGATGGTACTCCTAGGATTGTATGGGCAATCCTTAGCAATGTGAGATATTTTCACACATGACACATAACATTTTCTTCTTCAGAAGAGTCTCCTTTTGAGAGCAAGACTGGCTTTGGTCATATCCCTTCTCCACCTTCATCTTGGTAGATGCTGAGATAGTTCTTTTGGGCTGTGAACTGTTCTTGGAGTTTGATGGTCCAGGCTGTGCAGCAGTGGTACACAGCAGCTCAATCTTCTTCTTGCTCTGAGATGATTTGAACATGAACCAAGACTCTTAGATGAGGAGTCTTGGTTGATGTCTTCAGTCCTTACTACTTTGAAACCTGCAGAGATAAAACTTGTTTCTGCTTAGCATCAAAAGTAGCCTTGATTTCTTGAGCCTTCTTTGCTTTCCTTTTGCTCTTCCTGATCAAGTTCTTTTCTTGGACTTGGTCATCACAGATGATTTCTTCTCCTTAGAAGAAGATAGTGGCCCTTGGAAGAATCCTCTTCTTCACTCTTCTCAGAGGAATTCTTCACTATCACTTCTTCATCATCCTCACTTATAGGATCTATGAGAGGAAGCTCATCTTCACAAGTTCCACACCTAGGATATCTTACAGACAAGATTGTGTGTGGAGGAGCTATCTCATTTGATCCTAGTCCCTGTCTATTTTGATAGCACACTTTGTTGTGCAGGGATGAGGATATCATGTTTTTGAAGGTCTCTCTTCAAGAACACTTTTCTCTGCCTTGGCTTTGCTGATCACAAGCTCAGCCTGGCACTCAGTCAATTTAGTTATGAGATCTTGGATCTGAGTTCTAAATCTGTATGTTCATGTATTAGTACTGAAATTGTTTTCTCCAAATCTTCTATTTTTAACTTGTAATCATTTTCAGACTTTCTAAATCAGATTTTAATATGTTTAATGACTCAAGATCGGATCTCATCTCTAAGTTGTAGGACCTATATCTATTCACTTTAGCAATGCATTCAGGAGTACAGATGTTCCAATACCTTGGCTTCATCATGGTCAGCCATCAGTGCTTGGTTTGGAGAAGCATCTTCCGCCTGAAAACTCCAGTCAAAGCCTCCTTCTTCCACAACAGCACAGCATGTTGCTTAGACTTCTCACACTGAGGAGCTTTGTCAGTGTAGTTTGGTCTGGGTGGTGTTTGGCCCCCATTTGCTTTAGGTGCCTTACACTCCCTAGCAAAGTGACCCATAAGATTACAGTTGTAACACTTAACTTTGCTTTTATCCAGCCTAAACTTTCCACTGGTAGCATTGCTTGGAAATCTTCTTCCTGTTCTCTTGTAGATCTTCTTGGCTCTGTGAGTGAGGAGAGCCATCTGCTGAACTATCTCCATGTATTCCAGTCATCTGGATGAATGCATCCAGGTCTTCAAGAGTGAAGAGATAATTCCCACAGCTTTCATCAGTAGACACAAAGGCTTGAGAAGAACTTGTCTCTTGGAATGGACTTCCTTGAGTAAAGTTTTCCCTTGGTGTCTCCGGGAAGGTGATGAAAGGACCCTTTTGTGAGTTGTCAGGGTAGCATAAGAGATGATGTTGGGGGTTCTATGCGGTCCCTTTCAACCACATGAAGGGCTGAACCCATTTGATTGTTGGAGTTGCCAGATGAACCTTGTATGTTCATCTCCATCTGGTATCCACTGAGAATCCCATATAACTCTGTCAGAGTAAGAGTTTTAAGGTTCTCAGTCCTCTTGATCACCACACAATAGTGTGTCCATTGCCTAGGAAGTGAGGACATGAACTTCCTTACAATGTCTCTGTTCTCAAGAGGAACTCCTCCATCCACTAGGGTATCCACAATCTCAACATACCTGAAGTATTGTTGGGTCATGGTTTCACCTTTTTAAAGGTGAAATTTTCAAACTGCTGCTTCAGAGATCTTTCTTGTTCTCCTTGGCTTCAGAGGAGCCTTCATACATCAGCTTCAGTGCATCCACAGTTGTTTAGCTGTTTTGCACTTCTTAAAACCTCTGTATACAAGTTTGGGAGCAGTTTGAGTCTGAGAGCAGTCATGGCCTTCCTGTCAATCTCTACTCTTTTTCTATCTTCATCTGAGTAGTTGGCCATATCTTTAGGAATCATACCAGCACCAGTAGCAGAGGGGGTGCTGGGTATGAAAGGTCCATTTTCAACAGATTCCACATTCTTGAGTCAAGAGACCTGATGAAGCCTTTCATCCTCATGCACCAGGTGTCAAAATCATCAAGAGTGATCAGTGGGGATTTGTTCATGTTCCAGTCTCCATATCAGTCTTTGAGATGGAAGCCATTTGAAGAGTTTAGTTTTTGTGTGTGTGAGGGATCTTAAGATGGTTAGATCTTATATCAAGAGCCTGAAAGCTTTGATACCAATTGCAGGATCGTTTAAGGGTTTGAACACAATTACACACACAACCACAAGAGTATCTAAACTCTAATCAAACAGTAAACTGGGTTAACCAAAAGTGATACAAAGACACAAGTAAAGCAAGAGACAGAACAGGAGAATATGGTTTTTCAAGGATGCAGTATATTGCTTTTTCAAGTTCTTTCAAGTGTTACAAAGTATGTTTAAGATACAAGAAACTTGAAATACTTATACTACAACCTACAGCCGGCTATACTATGAAAGCCAGCTGGATACAATTGACTAGACACTAACAAAATCAATTGTAGAATCAAAAGGCATATCTGCCTTTTGACCTTGTGACTATGACATGCCATAGCTCACATCCTTATATTTACAAAAAGGATAAAGTACATAAAGTGGAAAGTTTCAGACTCAAGACCTCAATGTACAGTTACCAAAAGCATGGACCTTTTCACCAACTCTTGTAAGTTGGTGACTTATCAGAGATGCAGCGGAAAAGGTGCTTTATGGAACAGTACATCAGATAAAGCATGTGTACTAAAAGTCTTTGAAAGAAATCTGTCTTCATAGGGTGAAGCTTCGGAAGACTTTGTCTCTTGAAGCTTCGGAAGACTTCATGTTTGGCTTCGGAAGATATTGGTCTTGGCTTCGGAAGATATTACACTTAGAATGTTTCTAATGTTTTGTGTAAAACTTCCGAAGCATTCTTCACTTCAATACTTAGTGCATGTTGCTCAGACACTTTGGATGTTTTGGGTTGCATCAGACTTAAGGAATCCTTACATAACCCTATAATCTTTATAAAATCCACATTTTATATGACTACCATTTTATCCATTTATAAAACATTATAAAAATTATAATTCCTGTTAAATATTAATTATTTAATTATTAAGGTGATTAAGAATAATAATCTTTATAGATTTACTTAACTTTATAAATCTCATAGAAAATTTTAAAGTTAAATTTCCTTTATATAATGTATTAAATCTTCTTAAAGGATATATATCTCATAAGTTTATACACTTATTAAATGAAAGATTACATGTAAATTTTTAAATCATCAATTTAACAAAGTTGATTAAATACATATTTGTTGTTTAAGAAAAACTCCAAACTGAAAAGAATAGTTTGAATAATGTGCTTAAGTTATATAACCAACAAAACATGTTCGGGCTCATATTTTCAAAAATAGTAGATGTTACAATTGTTTAATTGTTTGCTTATTTTATTAGATTTATCAGTTCCTCTGATTAGATCCATTGTTTTTAAGCAAAACCGTTTTGGTGTGAATCAATTTTTAAAACAACAAAAATAGTGATTTATCTTTCAACGAATACTGTTTCATTTTTTGATTAATTTAGATCTATATTTGTATTAATTGAATCATAGATCTGTGTTATTGACTGATATTGATCAATATATATTAACAAAATCCTTGAGTTGATACTTAATTATCATTAAAGGATTAACTGATTTGTGACGTTATTCACTTAATTACTTATTAATTAAAACTTTTCATTAATTATTTCGTTACTCAAAAGAAACTCTATTTTAGTTGAAAGTGTAATACTTTAACTAACAATGAGTAACTTGTCGGTGGATCTTCATATCAACCTCCAAAGTTGGAAACAAAAGCGGATTTTAAATCCTAGAAAATCAAGTTTAGGATTCATGTGAATTACACAGATTCTGACTTATGGGTATCAAGAACTGAAGGTCCGTACATTCCACCCACTCTTGGGCTGGATTACAATGAAAATAATCAACCCATAAATACAAAAGATCTGTCACCTGATGATGTTAAAAAGGTTAAAGTTGATATTTGAGTAGAGAGTCTGTTCAGTATGGCTTTATGTGAAGAAATATTAATCAGGTGTGAGAATTATAAAACAACAAATTCCTTGTGGAAGATACTTCATACACTATGTGAAGGGAGTGATGAAATCAGAATCATTAGGAAGGAAACACTTCGCTCACAATATGAAACATTTCATTATAATAAGGGTGAATCAATTCCTCAACAACTTCATAGGTTTATGCAATTGGTAACTGAGATGAACATCAAGTAGTTGAAATATACAAATGAGGAATTAACAAAAAGATGCTCCATACTTTGCCTAAAAGTTGGAAGCAAACTGTGTCCTTGTTCAAGAACACAATTGATCTAAATGCAATAGGTTTAGATACATTAGTAGCTAAAGTTGAAGCTCTTGTGTAAGGCCCCGTTCCCGGGACGCTTACAGCTGGCCAATCATTGCTCACAAAACATACAATTACATTTAACTTTCATAAAAACATAACAGCGGAACATTAAAATAACTTTTCATTTCATAACAACTTCTTTTTTTTGCAAGTTAACACAATCATTCATTACACATTGTCATTTGTTCGTATTACAATGCAAAAACATTAACAAAAGAATGTCATCCAAAATGCCAAGTAGCTGCCCCGAGCCATCCTCAGCAATGTTCACCTGCCAACAAGTAAATGCATAAAAAGTCGGCGTTGCTGAGTGAGTTCAAGTTTTATAATAAAACATACTTTACTTTCATTAATGTAACACCCGGTTATTTATCTATTTTGAAGTCAACGAAGGAAGAAAAGAAATAAAGTCCTAAGTCGAGGGACCAAACTCACCAACGAAAGAAAGTTGGGTGAGTGGGGGTATATAAAGGGAGAGGGCAGCCCTTACCCTCTCCCCACACCCATATTTTCAGCCAAAGAAAGAGGAAAAGAGAGAAAGAAGAGAAAAAGGGAGAAAAGTTGGTTCGGGTTGGTTCGAGTGAGCCAAAATCGTTGAGAAGCGGGTCAAATCAAAGCTCTCCTCGTTGTGGTCATTTTTGTGAGTTCTAGGACCACTCCTTTAAATGTTTTTGAATGATTTGGAGCTGGAACACATCTGAAAATCGGGTTTTTGAGTGTGTGCATGTTTGACCCGTTTATGTATGTGTATGTGTGTGTATGATGCGTTTGAGCCTTGTTTGTGAGCTTGTGTGTGCTTGAATAGTGTTGTGGTATGCATCCCTAAGGTTTAGGATGGTTTATTTGGGCTTAGAATGAGTTTGGATGAGCTTGGAGGTCGAAAATGGCAGATTAGGTTCGGGATGAACTGCATTCTGCACCAGCTAGGGCTAGCGACCGAATGGAGGCCATACGGCCGAATGAGGTACGATTGGGGTCCACTCGCACGATTGAGAGTTCATTCGCACGATTGAGAGTTCATTCGCACGATTGGGGCCAGTCGCATGGGGAGCCATGCGATTGAGGGTCCAGTCGCATAAGTGCCCATCCGCATTAGTTCCATGCGCATGAGGTCCATCCGCATTAGGTCAATTCGTACGATTGGGTGTTCATTCGCATGAGTGTCATCCGCATTGGTTCATTCGCATGATGTTCAGTCGCATGGAGGCCATACGACTGAAGGGTGTCCATACGCCCGAATAGGGTTGTGCACTCGAGGAGAAGTGTAGTTAACTTCTGACTTTCGGGGGAAAGTGCAGATGTAAGTTTGGACGTAAAGGTTCCCGTAAGTTCATGTAAGATGACTGTTGAGGCCTTAGAGAGCATGTTGGGCATGATGATGATGATGTTGCATGATTATGCATGTTATGTATGTATGATGTTGCCCTGTATGATGATGATGACTATGGATGATATGTTCCTTATTATGATGTATGTTTATCTTTCCTGTGGCTTTACGTTGAATGTGAATGAATGAATGAAGTATTATGTAACGTAAAGTGAAAGATAATGAAAGAGGAACATGAAGTAAGAATGCATTCATTAATGAATGATGAAGTAATGAAAGTCTTGCAAGCACTGGATGTCGGGACACGCCATTAAGGTGTTAGCCCAACCGTGTGCGGGTTCACTACCCCTGAAGGATGCACATCGAAGTCTTTCTTTGTGATTGACCATATGTACGAACCATTGTTTTGTGCCTTAGGTACTATGACCATTTGGTGTCGAGCACCACCAATGAAGGTCTTTTATAGGCTTAGGTCTAGTACCACGAGAATGAAGGGCATAGCATATGACAATGGTATACCTGAACTTTACCTTAGGTACTGTGACCATTTGGTGCCGAGCACCATCGATGAAGGTCTTTTATAGGCTTAGGTCCAGTACCACGAGAATGAAGGGTAATGTTCATGGTGATGACGAAAGGAAAAGATGTAATGATGAACGAATGAATGAAAGCAAGAATGAATGAATGAACGGAAGTTAATGAACGATGAAGATAATAATTATTATCTATGTATACGTATGATGTATGATCGCATGACAGAAAAGAACGGTTTTAATGAAAGAAAAGTATGTTTTATTTTATAAAACTAGAACTCACTCAGCAACGCTGACTCTTATGTGTTTCTAGTTGGCAGGTAATGGTTGCTGAGGATGGCACGAGGCGGCTACTCAGCTCCTTTGGATGGCATTCTTTTGTTAATTTTTTTGCATTGTAATGCGAACGAATGATATTTTGAAATGAACGCTTGTATTAACTTGCAAAAGCATTTGTAATGATATGAAAAGTTATTTTTATGTTTTCGTTGCAATATTTTCATAAGGCAAATATAATTATACGTTTTATGTGCGATGAAGATCCAACTGTAAGCGTCCCGGGAACGGGGCCTTACAATTAAACCGTTCTTTACTTTTACCTGTGATCACACATCATACGTACACATAGATAATATCATTATTATCTTTCATCATTCATTCGTTAACTTTTGTTCATTCATCGTACGTCATTACCATTCACTTTCATTACTTTCATTCTCATTCATTCATACTTTCTTACTTTCATTCATACGTTCATCATTACTTCTTTTCATTCCATCAAAACCATGAACTGTACCCTACCGTCATGCATAAAGCTGGTACAAGGCCGAGGTCTATCATAGACCCCCCATCATGGCGCACAGCAGACTGGCCATAGTACCTAGGGTAAGTTCAGGTGTACCATTGTCATGTGCTATACCCACCATCATGCATAAAGCGGATACTAGGCCGAAGTCTATCATAGACCTTCCATTATGGCGTATAGCAGCCTGGCCATAGTATCTAGGGTAAGCGACAAAGGTTCAATAGAAATGGTCATTCACAAAGAAAAACCCCGATGTGCATCCTTCTAGGGTAGCTAACCCACACACTGTTGGACTAACACCCTACATTACGGCGTGTTCCACATACAAGGCTTGCAAGGCCTTCTTTACTTTCCATCGTTCATTAATGCATGCGCTCATTCATCATGTTCCTCTTTTCATTATCTTCCACTTTTCGTTACATAATACTTTCATTTCATTAATTAACGTTCAACGTAAAGCCATGGGAAAATAAACGTACAATGAAAGGAACATCAACATACACAGTCAACATCATCATATAGGGCACCATACATACATAACATACATCATACATACCATCATACATACCATCATGCATAACATCATACACACCATGCCAAAGCATGAAACATACATCATAACATAATGCCCATCACATCATCTATGACCTTAAAAAGTCAACTTACTTAGCCCTCGGGAACATCCCAAGTCAAAGCCTAAATTTCACTTTTTCTCCAGAATGTCAAAAACTATTCTAAGTGTCATCCGCATTTGCCTTTTTGTTCATCTGCATTTGTTTTAGTTCATCCACATTTCCTCAGTACTCATCCGCATTTCCTCAGTACTCATTCGCATTTCCCTTTCTTAGTGGTTAATGCTCATTCGCATTAACTGTTCATCCGTATTTCTCTAGTACTCATCCCCATTGACTTACTTAGTGAACAATGCTCATCCGTATTAACTGTTCATCCACATTTCTCTAGTACTCATCCGCATTGACTTACTTAGTGAACAATCGTAACTCCAGGATAATCACTTGAATCAAATATTAAGAAGATTTGTAAGATCAAACAATGATAATCATAATAAAACCCCTTTGATCTATATTGATTGCATATGATTTGTACAAAGTGGAAACCCCAATCAATTGGTCATTCAACCATTAGCCTAATCCTAATAACAATTAGGCTATTTATAGTGAATATAGTATTCACTAATTGCACTTAACCCCCTAGACTTAGGCTAATTAATACAAAATTACATATTAAGCATAAAAATGACTAAAAACAAGATAAAATATATTTTGTTCACACAAAATATATTTATTACAATAAAACTCCTAGTCATCTAAAACTTCAACGTCTCGTCTCGGTTCCTCGTCTCAGACGTGTCGGGTTTGACTTTTGTTGACTTTGACCGAGCCGTTGACTTTTGTTGACTTTCACTGTGTTGATAATATAGACTATCTTTTACAGCTCTAACAATACTCCCCCTTAGTCTATCATTATCAACGTTTTCAAACGAATTCAGCACCGAGAAGTCAACAGTAGAAAAATTTTCAAATTAAAGCTTTTTGAATTTGATGAGAAAAGTTATTCATCTCATAAGCTCTTCCTATTTATATGCTCCCCCTTTTCGAGTACATACTTTGAGGATATTGGAACAACTTTCCCAAATCTCTAAACTTGAGTGCTTCAGAAGATGTAGGAGGAGGATTCCTAGCTCGGTATCTTCTGCAAACTTGAGGAACAGGTTCTCTGAACAGGTACACTGCTCAACTGATGATCGACCATCACTTACAATAAAAATCTAAAACTCAATCTCAAACACAATCTCGATATTTCTAATTAGATCATTTCATTTTAACAAAATAAACCCATGTTTATCTGTGTGTGAAAAACAAGTGAACCCGTGTTCGTTTGTGTGAAATTTCTAAGAAATGCATGAAAAATGATAAAATTGTAACAGCATAATATGGAAGACCTAAAAGAATTTTGAAATGAAAACTTATTATAATTTTTATTTTATTATATACATTTATTATATCATTTTTGTATCTATCATTTTTTTTTAAACCGATAACTGAATCGATCATGAGATCATATCCTCAAGATATACTTTAGCACAAAGATGAATTTAAACATCGACAAACAATGATATCACACTAATAACTGAATCTAATCATAGTCTTTGAATTAATTTTGAAATTCTTAAACAGATCAATAATGATTGCTGATATGTATGTTCACTTAAACCCATGACTTATCTTTTTCAACAAACAACATATGATTTGTTAAGGTTCGATTAGATGCTTTAGAATGTTAGGACCCCATAATCATTTGGCAAAAACCCTCACCCAACCTCAGGATTTCTTGAATTTTGTTACGATCTTTATAGAACAAGGCTGTGCATGAGTGTGTAAGTGATTATCAACAGAATATTGCAATCTGTGATGAATTCATCATTTAGTTGATTTGACACAACTTAGATTAAAATGATGAGAGCTCCAGGTCTATACCCATGTATAACAAAGGAGATGACCATTTAATCATGTGCTGATGAGAGCTCCATGTCAGTACTACTGTACAACAGAGAAGATCATCACTCCAGGTCAGTACTACCGTACAGCAGAGGAGATTAGCACAAACACAAGACATATAAATACACCAAACATGACTCAAGGATATGGCTTATATGATTTGTATCATAGTGGGTGAAAGATCAATTCTCAATCCAATTTTTGATGGGACTCAGTTTTTGTGCAGGCCAAAATGATTGCGTAAATCCAGACATCCTTAACGTATATTTTAATTTAAATCATTATGCTGTTGTCTACTTTATTTTTAGGCTGAGTCTACCAAGCATATCATTAAGCATCTGTTGGTTTTTCTATAATTTGCACTTAAAAATAAGATGTGAATCAGATAACAGCATCAGTTACTATCATTTCTCATTTTAAAACGCAAGTCATGCAAAAACCAGCATTTCAAGAAGATATACAATCATTTCTCAATCATCTCAGATCAAATTCCCAGTTCTCTTTTCATTTTTATTTACATAAACTCTCCCCCTAAATTTTTATTTTTGCAAAGTTTTTTTTTATTTTTTTTATTTTTTTTAATTTTTTTAATTTTTTTTAAACTGTACAAAAATAAAATTTTATCAAAGAAGGTCTTCCAACCTACACTGATATGAAGATAAGAAATGAATTCTCAAGAAATATGCAGTGATTATGAATTGAGAACTGTGATTGTATAGATAAAAATCCAGATTGTGGATAAAATACCATGACCTTAACCTGTTTGTTCCGCCTCAAATTTGAATTATGAGCAATTCCTGTAAGTAAACCGGATTACTAACAGTCTTCCTGAATTGTTCTTGCACGCATTAACAAATTAGTTTGAAAGGAGAACCCAGGCCATCATAGTCCTGGAAGTTTCATTTTCATCGATATAAGAAACTTGCTTTTACACACAACCGTTTAAACAATCGGGGATATCTGTATCCTTCTTTTTAATTTTTCACATTTGTTTTGGTTTAATTAATTTGGATTTGAAAGAATTATATATGGAAATCATTTTCTGTTTAAGACCAGAAGAAAAAGAATTTGGTTTTGAACCTTTGGTTATTTTATCTTTGTATCATGTGAAACCGGCTTCACATAAAAAGGTTTGGATGGAGGGTTTTTCATCCAACCATTCAAAGATGTGTGATTTTTACCTTTTGATCCAGAGAAGCAACCCGTGTTGCCTTTACCGTCTGGAATATTCTTTGTAGACTTACGTTCGAAGAAACAATTCGTTTTGACTTTACCGTTCGAAGTAAGTCTTTGACGGCACTTCTTTACCACATGACCTTCTTTTCCACACTCAAAACAACCCTTGAAAGGCTTTTGATGCTTGACTGAACCATGTGATGCAGGTGGGGATGAGGATTGTTTTGATCTTGTAGCAGATTCTTGCTTGTTTTGGCATTTGCTATGCTGAACAGGGAAAGAGATCTTCACTGATTGACTCGGTTGCTTTGTAATTGGAGAGGAGATCCATATTGGTCTTGATTCAGCTTTTGGAAGCTTTTGTGACTTGAAAATGTTAGGAGACATCTTGATCTGTGAGGAACCAACACGCACCTCTATGATTGATTCATCATCTGAGCTTGTCCAGTCTCGTATACACAGATCTTTCTCCAACGAATCTTGATTGACATCTCCTATTGTGTTGGCTTCACTTAGAGGATTCTCATTGCCTGATGATTCAACAATTTTTCCTTCTTTGACAAACCTGACGGGAACAAATGAAGGAATGTTACCTGATTTGATTTGTTGAAGAAAGTTAAAGAAGCAACTGATATTGGTGTTGGAGCATCAGAAGTGGAATCATCATTAATCTTCTTATCAGACCCTTGCTTGAGGAATCCCAAACCTACAGGAGAATCCTGCACATCTCTAACCTCTTTAAGATTAATGTTTCTTAAACCTACATTTAAACTATTAGTTTCTGTAGCTTCAATCAAATCATTAGATGAATGAGGTTGAGGCATAGGAGAGTAACAATGGGTGCTAGGAGGAGGATAGACATATGTATTTTCACCACAACCCACTCCCGATTTAATCCTAGCTCCCCTCTTTTTACACAGTAGCTCTTCCTGTTTCATTCCAGATATAGTCCATCTATTAAGCTTTGTTTTAAGCTTGCTTGTTTCAAATTCAGCCAATGTGACTCTTTCGTTTAAAAGATTAATTTCAACGTTTCTTTCAAGAAGAATTCGTTTTAAATGATCATTTTCTTTAACGCTTCATTTAATTTTATGAAATACTTGGCTTCATTCTTTTTAAGTTCTGCGTTTATGGTGGTTAACTCCTTTTGCTTATCTAAAAGTAACCTATTAGCTTTATACACACCAAATAAATGAATTTTGCAAGCAGAAGAACACATATCCTGAACTGTCTCGTATGGAAGATCCAGGATGACTCTTTCAGCAGTAAGAGGCTTCTCACAGTTGCAAACTCTGGTATTTCGCTTCCATTCCTCTTCCTTCTCAACATCACAAACTTTAGCATTCAACTCATCTCCACCTTTACCTATTGATGTCTACTTAAGCTCCTCTTGTACCTCTTTAATTCCAGGTTTCGGTAAACCGTCGGAATTGGTGCCAAAATCTGATCTCTCTTCTGGTTTCTCTTTTGAGTTTGAAGTGATCTTTGGAGTTAGATATGTTGCTTCATAGTACTCACGACGTTTGATATCCAACTCAATTTCTTTCAATATGTTGATCACCTCCATTAGTTTGTAATCTCGAAAACCTCTATCTCTTTTAATCGACTTGTCGTGTGAGCTCCATTCTGATGGGAGGGAATCAAGCAATCTTAGAACTTGTTCATGATTTCCCAATTGGGCATCAAACTTCTTCAGATTACTTGCCACCAATAAAAATGATCAACAAAATCAGACATCGTTTCATTCTTTAAAGCTACAAAATTATCAAACAACATTGTGCAATTGTGAGATCATCAGATTCGAAGGATTTAATAAGTTCTGCAAAAGCCATTTTTATTTTTATTTTCTTTAAACAATTAAACGCCCCAAAATATTTTAAATGCAGCCCAATATATAATCTTTACTCGCCCAAATTATTATTATTTTTTTGTTTTTAATGAGCCCATATGAAGCCCAAAATCCATTTAACCTAATCACAAACCCTAAAACAAAAATTCAGCCACCCTTCTTAAACAAAACACACACATAACACTCCAACACATTCATTTCTCAGTCACGAATCTTATTCCTCCGGCGACATTCCACTGGAGACCAACAGTTGACCACCAGCATCTTCTCGAAGAATCATACTGATGTATGATTTTCCGGAAACCAAAATCGATTGGAGGCGGTGGATGAGTTCGAAGAGGCGGCGGAGACGACGGTGGGGAGGCTAAGGAAGTGGTGGATGCGATGGGGTTTGTTTTTCACGTGCTCATTGTACCTCTGTTGGTGAAAATCACTCTCAAATTTTCTGAACGGGCAACGGAGTATGCCACCGGAGCTCTGTTGTCGCTGTGCTCGGCGGCGGAGCGGTTGATGTGGTAGGCGGTGGCAACCAGAGTGTGATGCAGCTTCTGTTACTTGTGCAATACAAGCTTAATTATGGAGGATTAAAGTTTCAAAACAACCGATTTCGATCGATCTGGAGTTGAAACCCTAAAACGAACAGAGTATCTCAAACCTTCCAGTTTAGGTTTCTACTTGCTCTGGTTTTGGTTTTTGGTTCTCCTTCGATAACATGTTTTCGTCTCTGTCTCCTCGTCAATGCGGTTCACATGGTGATTTGTAGCCCGCATTGCGTTCTTCTCATCACAGATTGATGCATCGATGCAACTAATTTGAGGTGATTTTGTTTGTGTTGAATTTGGTGTTTATTTGTGTGATTTTGTGCTCGAGTAAGGTTGATTTATCTGTTGGTGTTGAATTATTTGTCTGATGAGTACATTGTCAACAATAGGCTCAGGTTGAAGGGTTTGAAGTGACAATCTGGGAGATGTCAGAGGTTGAAGATGGTTCTTCCGTCGGTAAGTGATGATAATTTCGCAGAAACAAAATTTTTACTTTAACACAATTTCGCTTATTTTTTAATTTCACAGGCTGATAGTTTCGCAGGAAAAAATGCAGTTTCGCCGGAATAGTTTCGCCGGAATGACAGTTTCGCTGGAATTACAGTTCCGCCGGAATTCGCCGGAGTTTCGCCGGACGAAACTGTAATTTCGCCGGAACAGTTTGAACTTTCGTTCGGAATGATGCTAGTTTCGCAGGATGAAGATGTTGAAGCTCCAAGAACACCAAGAACACACACTACTGTGTGTGAGAGAAACTTTCAGATCTAAAGATTTTCATTGATTTTTCTTGTAAAAACAATGATGTAGATTCAATATATGTTGTAGATAATGATACATCTGATGTTGTTGTTGTTGAATTTGTAGAAATTTAAACTCAGATCTACTTTCTCTCTTTAGAACCCTAGTTTCTCTCTCTAAAAATTGATGAACATCTTCAAAAAAATCAGCTAACAAGTTCTTTAATTCTTCAATGCATTTGATCCAATAAGGCTCTGATACCAAATTGTAACTCCAGGATAATCACTTGACTCAAATATTAAGAAGATTTGTAAGATCAAACAATGATAATCACAATAAAACCCCTTTGATCTATATTAATTGCATATGATTTGTACAAAGTAGAAACCCCAATCAATTGGTTATTCAACCATTAGCCTAATCCAAATAACAATTAGGCTATTTATAGTGAATATAGTATTCACTAATTGCACTTACCCCCTAGACTTAGGCTAATTAATACAAAATTACATAGCAAGCATAAAAATGACTAAAAGCAAGATAAAAAATATTTTGTTCACACAAAATATATTTATTACAATAAAACTCCTAGTCATCTAAAAATTCAACGTCTGGTCTCGGTTCCTCGTCTCAAACGTGTCGAAATTGACTTTTGTTGACTTTGACCGAGCCGTTGATTTTTGTTGACTTTCACTGTGTTGATAATATTGACTATCTTTTACAGCTCTAACAACAATGCTCATCAGCTTTAACTGTTCATTTGCATTTCTCTAGTACTCATCCGCATTTCCTCAGTACTCATCCGCATTTCCCTTACTTAGTGGTTAACGCTCATTCGCATTGGCTGTTCAATCGCATGAACCTTCTCATCCGCATTGACTTTCCATCCGCATTGACTTACTTAGTGGTCAATGCTCATCCGCATTAACTGTTCATCCGCATTTCTTTTGAACACTTGGGCAAATTCTAAAACTTAGACATCTGAGCCCTAAACATCATATTTCAGTTCCCAAAACCTCATCAACCGTGTTCTAAGCTTAAATCTTACATTCTAAGCCTTAGAAACACCACCATAACATCACCAAGGATGAACATAGCCAAAATCACATCATAATCACAGCATACACACAGTCATACATACGGGTATAAAACCAAGTTTATAAAAAAAATAAGTTCATGCATTTCCAGCCCCAAAAATCGGTTCAAACTTGTAAAAGAGGGGTTCTAGAACTCACCTTTGCAGCTCCTAAGTATGGCTTCTTTCAAACTCATCTGAAATTGAGTTCAATCGCCAGACCCCCACTAATAAATACACAACCGAACATACAAACACACATAAGCATACAACCAAGGCAAGGCCAGTTAAGAATACCATAAAATCATGAATTCTTACCTTGGATTCAAATTCTTTCTTGTTCTTCTTTCTAAAACCGAGAGTTTCTTCTCTCCTTCCTTCTCTCTCTAAAAATATCCGAATATTTGTGTGTAGAGTGAGTGATGGGCGGCCATGCCACCTTCATCACCAACTTTTCAAAGATTTTGTCCTTTTTGTCACTTTTAACCCCTAGACTTGAGTTTTATTTCTTTTCCTTCTTTTTCTTCACTTTATCCTTTCTTTCTTTGTCTTTAAAAATCACTGGGTGATACATCTTGAAATGGATAAAAAATCAAGAAACAAGAGTGTGAGAACACACGTCACACCATATCATCTTAAAGAAACCAAAAGTGCTGGAAGTGCTTTTATTGTTAACAATGATAGTGACAAATCTTGTACTTTGAGTGAAGATGAAAAAGAAGTGAGTTTCTATGCATCAAAGCCTTCAAAGAAATCTTCTCAAAGTAAATCAGAAAGGAAAAAGGAAGACCTGATGAGAGAAAAGATACATCTACATCAGCAACAAAGTCTTCAATAAACAACAACCAAGTAGAGCCCATCACTATGATTCTGGACTTTGAAGAACAAGAAGCAGCATTGCACTTAGAAGAACTATATCCAGATGTAGTATAGGAGATGGATCTTCAACAGAAAATGGCAATGATTGCATATAGAGCCAAACAGTACTTGAGAAGAAACAAAAATTTAGTTGTAGTAAGTAAAACATCAAAGATTGGTGTTGATAAGTCAAAGGTAAGATGTTTCAAATGCAATCTCTATGGACACTTCTCAAGAGAATGTAATCAACAATAAAATCCTGACATGAGACAACAACAGCAACATCAGTCTCATCACAATCAATCTTATCAACCAACAACATCTCAAAGATCATACAAACAACCACAGCTAACCAATTCATCTCCACCAGCCATAAATGCATCAACAGGACCTAGTAATTCCAAATAAAATGGGTTGATCATACTTCAAGATGGAACTTGTGACTGGAGCATGTATGAGAAGGATGTTTTGGAAGAAAATCAAGCTTTAATGGCTCACATGGAGAACAAAGTTCCACTTATGGCTAGAGAGGTAAGAGATAGATTGTTTTCATCAGTATGTGTTGAGGAAGTTGAAAGATTCTCATTCCTGCTTCAGTCCATCAATGCAGGAGGTTAGACTCTTGCTATAGATTAGGGCCTCTATCGTGCTATTCTAGACATAGGTAGGCGACAAAGACTGGCAGCTGCCTTGAAAGCCTATTCCGATGGTATAGAGTCCATGCTCAACAACTAGTTGATAAAGTAAAAGAAACAATGATTTTGAATGAATCTTATGTAAGAGAACATAAATTATATCAAATCAAAATTAACTCTTTATAAAAGGATTTAGATAAACTTTTTTTAGAAAATTACAGCTTAAAAGCCCAAGTTGAGCATCTAACCACTTCCTTAACCAAATCCATGGCTGATTATGCATCAACAAAAGTGAAACTTTAGAAGTTTGAACTTTCATCTCAGCAATATGAGAAATTATTAAATTCTCATATTGAATCAAAGAACAGGTATGGGTTGGGATATAATGTTCTTGCACCTCCTCTGAATGATAACTATACAACTTTACCTTAGACAATAACAATGACAAATAGCTTGTCAAATCATTTTGTGTCATGCACCAAGTTTGAAACAAAATCTAATAACATTGAAACTGAGGTGAGTGAAACTGAGTCTTCTGAATCAGATAAAATCAAACAAAATGACTCAGAATATGACTTTGATGAATGTGATGACTTGGATGATTATGATGAACAAGATGATAAATTTGCGGATCAACTGGATATTGGTAAGAATGTTTCATTTGAAACAATCATTCCTAAAGTTCTTGAGCAAACAAAGTTGTCATATCCTCCAAGCAGAGAAACATGTTGAAAACTATTTACAAAAGAATAACTCAACTAAATAAAGGTCTTCAAGTACCTAATCAACAGTAAAAACCTATAACTGAAGTGAGTGAAAAGTGTACATATACTAAAGTACACAAATCTTCCATAAAAAAGGGAAAGAAGCAACTATCAGCAAAACTTCTCTGGGAGAAGAAACATTCTTCAGTAGCAGATCTATGGAAAAACAAGTCTATTGAGTCAGTAGATGGTCTGCGGAACCCAAAAGAAGCAACAAAAAGAAAACAAATAAAAAAGGTGTGAACTCAAAGCAACAAGCTTCAGCTTATAAACATGAACCTTTTGACATGATGTCAGGAAAAGGAAAGGAATCAGCTACTGCAAAGTTTGAAAAAGAATTGAAGACTCAAAGACAACAAAAGAAGAAGAAATTGATTGAATTTGATAATGAGTCAGAAGAAAAGTATTGCAAATGGTGTGAGATGAAAAGTCACAACATTGAACTCTGTTACTTCAGCAACTATTACTCCATTTGCAATATGAACAATCACATGACATCATACTGTTACTTCAACAAATACTGTGCTATTTGTAACAAAAATAACCATTCAACTCAAGAATGTTATTTTAACAAAAATAACAAGACAAAGAGCACAAAGAAGAAACAACCTGAGAAGGATGAAACAGACTCTTAATACAGTGATGATAAAAAATATTCAAAATTAAAGTAACAACTAAAATAAAAACAAAAGGTGACAAAACTAAAGGAGAAAACATCAGCTAATAGTGAACCTTTGAAGGAAAGACAACCTCGGTCAGCAATCAAAGACACCTCACAAAAAGGTGGATTGAAAAATAAGAACTCAAATGTTGATGATACTTTCTTTGACAACTTTGAAAAAGAAACTCATGTTTCATATTCAAAATAAAAGGATGATAAAACTTTCAACAATCAAGGATCATCATTAAAGTCAAAACAACAAAAAAAGAAAGAAAAGATGCTTGAGGAAGAGATTGAGAAACCAGAACAAAATCCCACAAGTTCATCATCAACAGAATCATCCTCACCACAAACAACACACAATGAATCAATTGAATCTAAAATTAATACTAAAACTTCAAGACTCATTCATAAAGGAGTTAAAATTTTAGACACCACCAGAACACCCAAGATCATTAAGACTTGGGTTTCCAATTCTAATTGATTTCTTTAATTGTGAAGGAACAATCTTAGAGAACTGACAACAAGTGGTATGTAACACCCGGAAATTTCCTTTGAAGCCGACGAAAGAAGAAAAAGAAATAAAATCCGAAGTCGATGGACCAAACCCGCCAACGAGAGAAAACTTGATGTGTGGGAGTATAAAAGGGGGAGACACCCCACCCTTCTCATTTTTTATCCATCAAGAAGAGAAGAGAGAAAGAAGAGAAAAGAGGAAAAGTGTTGGCTTGGGTTGGTTCGAGTAGCCAAAATCGTTGAGGAGCGAGTCAAATTGAAGCTCTACTCGTCGGGATCGTTAAGGTGAGTTCTAGGACCCTCTTTTACACGTTTTTGAATGATTTTGGGGGCTGGAACAAATCTGAAAGCTATTTTTTCAGGTTTTTGGGTGTTTGACCCGTTTTGTATGTGTGCGTATGTGTATGATTCATTTGGGGCTTGATTTCGGGCTTGGGTATGCTTGAATGATGTCGTAGTATGTTTCCTTAAGGTTTAGAAGGGTTGATTTGAGCTCAAACAAGGTTTGGAGGCCGAAAGGTGCGGCTGCAGTTCGGTATGATCTGCATTTTGCATCAGCTAGGGTTATGCGACCGACTGGAGATCCAGGCGACCGATTGGAAGGCGATTGGGTTCATACACACGAAAGGAAGGCGACTGAGGTTCATTCGCTTGAAAGTGGCGCGACTGGGGGTCATACACATGAAGGTCATGCAACTGAGGTCCATACACCGGATGTCATGCGATTGAGGTCCATACGCATGGAAGTATGCGATTGGAGGTCATGTGCCTAGAATGCATGCAACTAAGTATTCCCATGCGCCCAAGAGGTGAGGCGCCTAAACAGTCCTCATACGCCTGAGATCATACGACTGGAGAGTTTATACGTATGGAGATCATGCGACTGGAGCGTTCATACGCATGGAGGTCATGCGGCTGGAGCTCCATACGCCTAAGTATGGGTGCGCTCGAGTAGGGTTTATGCGCCCAGAGTTTTGAGGGACTTTGAGAGGTGATGGTCGAGGTGGATTTCCCCGATGATGTGATGGGCATGGATGGTATAAGATGACGCATGATGATGAGCTAATGATGATGATGATGTGACGCATGATGATGTGTGATAACGTATAGTCATGTGATGTAATGCGCGTGATTCGTGTGATGATGATGTCATGTGCTTGTGCATGTTGTATGCTATGCATGATGTATGTTATGGGTGTGCGATGTTGCCCTGTGTGATTGATGTGGTATGTTTTATGTTCCTTATTATTATTATGTATGTCTTCCCTTGGCTTTGCGTCGAATGTTAATGAATGAAAAGAAAGTATTATGTAACGTAAAGTGGAAGATAAAGAAAAGAGGAACGTAATGATTGAATGCATGCATGGATAAATGAATGAATAAAAGAGAAAGTATAGAAAGGCTTGCAAGCACATGTATGAGGTGAGCAACTCTATGTCGCAACAGACTCGAAAGAGGTCCTTGTCGCGTATCCCGGTACTGTGTCAGTCTTCGGACATGAGTCGGGGGTTTGTGAGCAGGCCCCGACACAGTATCAGTCTTCGGACATGAGTCGGGATATTGCATGAGACAGGATACAGATCGCGTACTCCAATGTTGTGTCAGTCTTCGGACATGAATCGGGGATTTGTGAGCAGGCCCCGGCACAGTATCAGTCTTCGAACATGAGTCGTGAGTATTGCCTATGACGAAAGTGATGGATGATGAGATCCATGTCGCGTATCCCGGTACTGTGTCAGTCTTCAGACATGAGTCAGGGGTTTGTTTATCAGGCCCCGGCACAGTATCAGTCTTCGAACATGAGTCGGGATATTGCATGAGACGAGATAATGAGATGAGCGACTTTGGGTTGCAATAGACTCGGATAGAGTTCAATCCCTGTGATTGACTCATATGGGATCTTTGTCGCATATCCCGATGTTGTGTCAGTCTTCAAACATGAGTCGGGGGTTTGTGAGCAGGCCCCAGCACAGCATCAGCTTTCGAGCATGAGTCGGGGATAATGCACGAGACAAGATTCGAGTAATAAAGAGTAATGAATGAAATATCATGTATGAAAGAACAAACGTATGAATGAACGTAAATGAATTATCGTAATAAAGTACAGAATAGGATCTTTGTCATTCGACCTCAGTAATCGTGGCTGGGTGCCACGAAGAGGGTAAACTCTAACCGGGTCAGGAAAGAGAAGTGAACGATAATGTAATACATTGAATGAACAAAGTTAATGAACGTAATGGCGAAGATAATAATCATATTATCTATGTGTACGTATGATGTGTGATCGCATGTATGTAACGAATGTTTTTATAAAGAAAGTAAAGAACGGTTTTACGAAAGAAAAGTAAGTTTTTTTATAAAACTAGAACTCACTCAGCAACGCTCACTTTAGTGTGTTTCCAGTTGGCAAGTATGTTGCTGGGGATGGCACGGGGTGGCTACTCAACGTATTTTGGATGGCACCCTTATGTTTAATGCTTTGTAATGTAATGAGACAAATATTTTGTAATAGGGCAACGATTTATCATGTTGCAAAGGTTTTTATGAAGAAATGTAATGATGTTTAATGTTTCCGCTGCAACGTTTTACGAAAGTTAAATGTAATTATTTCTTTTATGTGCGATGAATGACCAGCTGTAGGCGTCCCGGGAACGGGGCCTTACATGGTATGTTGACAGTGTTGTTCCAGACATATGACAGGAAACTGTTCTCTTCTCCATGACTTCAAACATAAAAATGCTACTTATATGGCATTTGGTGGGGATAAGAAGGGAGGTAAAATTGTTGGTGAAGGAATGATAACTAATGGTGTGCTTAAATTTTAGAAAGTAAATTACTATAAAAGTTTGCAATATAATTTACTGAGTGTGTCTCAAATTTATGATCAAAACTATACAAATAATTTAATAACACTAATTGTTACATTCTTAAGCCAGATTTTTCAGTTCCAGAAGATTGGATCCTTTTTAAAGCATCAAGAAAAGAAAACACATATGTTTTGAATATGAACAATAAAACACTCACAAGCAATAAAACATGCCTGCTATCTAAGTTATCAGAAGATGAATCTCATTGTGGCATAGAAGGCTTGTTCACTCCAACATGAAGAACATGAATAAATTGGTGAAAAATGACTTGGTCATTAGACTGCCAAAGAAAGAATTTTATTATTCAAACCATTGTCCTCTTTGTTATAAAGGAAAACAACATAGAGTATCACATAAATCCAAAATTATCAATACAAACACTACACCACTCAATTGCTTCACATGTATCTTTTTGGTCCAACCATGGGTCTTTAGGCAATATTGTTTTGTGGTTGTGGATGATTTCACTAGATTCACATGGGTTTTTTAATTAAAACAAAAGAGTGAAACATTAGAAACATTAATGGAGTTTGTTACTAAGATTGACAATCAACTTGATTTAAAACTTAAAATGTTCAAGAGTGATAATGGGACTGAATTTGTTAATACAATCTTAGACTCTTTTTGCAGGAATAAAGGCATTGCAAGGCAATTCCGTGCACCAAGAACTCCACAACAAAATGAAGTTGCTGAAAGAAGAAACATAACTCTCATCCGAAGCAACGAGGACAATGGTAGTTGATTAACAATTGCCAATCACCTTTTAGGCTGATGTAGGGAACAGAGCATGCAATGTTCAAAACATGACATTAATTGTCAAAAAACACAATAAACACCTTATGAGCTTTTATTTAAAATGAAACCTTACATAGGATATCTTAGAGCTTTTGGGTGTCATGTATCTATTTTAAACACAAAAAACAATTGGGAAAATTTTCAGAGAAAGTCTATGATGGTTTCTTTGTTGGATACTCTTCAACATCTAAATCATATAGGATTTATATTCCACAACAAAACATTATGGAAGAAACTCCTAATGTGTCATTTGATGAATCATTATTTCCTAAATCTGTAAAAGGATTGTCATGGTTGTTTGATATAGATGCACTCACAGACTCATTTAACTCTTGTTATTTGAATGATGTAGGTACTATGGATACATGCTATCCATTTTTTTCTCCAAATATGAATGAAGTGTCATTGTCTGTTGACCCCCCAAGAATACAAACTTAAGTATCATAGAACAAGAAACACCAAACAATGTCAATAAGCAGGACAAGACCAGCCAATTAGATCAACATCCTTAGATGCAAACACTTCATCAACAACTGCTAACTCTACATCAGCAGATAAGTGTCCTATATCCGGAGATATGAATATTGCAACAGCAGATGTTCCATCCACATTAGTAGATAATCCACAGATTGGAGATGATACATTGCATTCCAAAGAGTTAATGTCAATAAGTCAACAAATACCATCTGTAGATGTTCCTGTAACTCCTGCGGAAGCACAAAATACATCCATAGAAGTTCCTGCGGAAGGCATTCACAATTCAGCTGAAGCACAAACTCAAGAGGAAAATCATTCAGCTCCCACTGATTAACATGATGATCACTTTGATTACTTTATAAATTCATCATCTCAGCCGGATCCATCTACATCAATGAATATGACTAACTTGGAATCATCTATTCCAGTTAAGTCTATTTCAACAATAGGAATCCATAAGACTCATCTAATAAATGACATCATTGGTAATCTTAATGAAAGAACCACAAGAAGTTAAGGGGAGCTGCAAACATCTGTCTTTTCACTTGTATTCTTTCACAAGTGGTTCCTCCAAACATCACAGCTACACTAAAAGATAATAACTGGATTGAAGCTATGCAGGAAGAGCTTCAAGAATTCAGAAAGCAAAAAGTCTAAAATCTGGTTGATCCACCTGAAGGTTAACATCCAATTGGAACAAGATGGCTCTTCAAAAATAAACTAGATGATTGAGGTATAATTATGAGAAACAAAGCAAGGCTGATTGCACAAGGTTATACTCAAGAAGAAGGGATAGACTATGATAAAGTTTTTGCACCAGTTGCAAGAATTGAAGCCATAAGAGTATTTCTAGCCTATGCATCGTATAAGAAGTTCACTATCTATCAAATGGATGTCAAATGTGCTTTCTTATATAGGAAAATTGCTGAAGAATTCTATGTAGCTCAACCTCCTGGTTTTGAAGATCTTGATTACCCACATAGGGTATACAAGCTTGATAAAGCTTTGTATGATCTTCATCAAGCACCAAGAAAGTGGTATGAAACATTATCATCTTTCTTGCTCAAGCATGGATATAAAAGGAGAACTAATGCTCAGAATCTCTTTCTCAAACAAAAACATCAAGACCTCTTAGTTGTTCAAGTTCATATAGATGACATTATATTTGGATCAATAAACAAGAGACTGTGTGAAAGCTTTGAAGAGTTGATGAAATGTGAGTTTGGGAGGATTAACCTTCTTCCTTGGTCTACAAGTTCATCAGAAAACAGATGGCATCTTCATCAATCAAGAGAATTATATTCATCAAATATTGAAGAAGCACAATCTTGCTGATACATCTTCATGCAATACACCTGCTTCAACAATTGACAAAATTTTACCAGACCCTTCAGGAAAATTTATTGATCAAAGATTATATAGATCAATGATAGGATCTCTTATGTATTTAACTACCAGCAGACCTGACATAATATTTATTGTGTGTGTTTGTGTTTGGTACCAAGCAGATTTGAAAGAGTCTCATTTGAATGTTGTGAAGACTATCTTCAGATATCTCAAAGGAAAACCAGCCCTTGGTCTATGGTATCCAAAAGATGGAGACTTCTCTCTATACTCATATTCAGACAGTGTTATAGAGGATACAAAAATAATAGAAATCCATATTGGTGGATGTCAGTTCGTAGGACCAAGACTTATTTCATAACAGTGCAAAAAGCAAACAATGTATCTGTATCCATAGCTGAGGCTGAGTAAATAAATGCTTCAGCTAGTTGCTCTCATGTTCTTTGGTTGTAAAATTAATTACTTGTTATGGTTACAATTTTCTTCAAACTCCAATTCATACTATTAATTCAGCTGCTATGTTTATCACTGCTAATCCAGTGCAGTATAGTAAGACAAAACATATGATATCAGATACCATTTTCTGAGAGATTGCTCAGAAAAAGGTTTAATCAAGTTAGTCAAAGTGGATATAACAAATCTGCTTACTGATTTATTCACTAAAGCCTTTGATTTAGTTAGATTTAATTTTCTAATTGAGTCATTAGGCATGATCAACTTAAATTAATTAACAACAACAAAGATATGCATGAGTCTGATCTTGCATATATTCATCAATCATTAATGTCTTAGCATGACATACCTTTGGGAAATAATAGTACACTATGTCTTTGCATCTTACCTGAGTTTTTACACATCGTGAAAATTTGATCAGAAGTTCTTTGAAATGTGAGTAGGTTTAACTTTGGATGAAACTACACTAAGAGCATGCCAAACATATTGAAGATCAAGCTCGTAAGTCTTATCCTGATGTGACCAAATCACTCACTCAATCACACTATGTAAAACACTTTATAACTTCTATCTTTGCAAGTCACGTTTCCTCTGTTTTGTGTAAACAAAGACCTGGATTTATGAATACCATGTTGTACATCTGTATTCAACTGGTGAAAACATCATGATCCTCATCATCCCTCTGTTTTGGTAAACAAAGACATGGGTTAAAGGCATGTTTGTTTTACGAAAGTAAAGAGCTGATGACATGATGATAATCATGTCTAAGCTCTCAAAAGAATCCATTATGATCAACTGTATATTAACTTAAGAGCTCTTACATCAAAGCATTAATAAGACTTCAAATCTGTCTTAAGATAGAATTTATAATTTGATGTACATAATATGAAAAAGGGGTAAATTGACTTACAAACAGATGACAAACTCTAATGTGAATTAAATGTAAAGCCCAAAACTGCTTCTGTTTAATAAACATCAAAACATGATATAAAGCATACATGGTTAATAACATACTCTTATTTGAACTTAAGAGGACAAACATACTTGCAATTAGGACTAGAATCAAGTTAACTTTAAACAACCAATTCAAATAGAAAAAAGCTTAGTGTCATAGTATGATCCCATGATATGTTTGTATATGCTAGTTCATGATGTATATGTTTGATAAAATTATTATAGATACATGCAGACCAATAATTTTTCATGCTATTCTTCTACATAAATTTATGATAAATGCAACATCTTATAATTAATTACAAATTTAGGGGGGTAGTTAATGCATCAAACATAAAAACTGAATTACTTGAGCTCTAACTTGGCTGTAGGATACATGAAGTTTTTCAATTTATAAATCTTCTTGTGCACAAATTGTCATGAAAACAAAGTCAACAAGGTCCAATAGCAATAAATAGCTCTATCAGTTGATTATAACCATACAATCAAAGAAGTTTCAAACTTTTCTTTTCAGCATCAGCATAAGCTATAGTGCTATATCAACATCAGCAGAAGGTACAGTGTGATTTTAAAATCAGTAGTAGGTACAATGTGATTTCATCAATAGTAGAAGCTACAATGCATTTTCAGTATCAGCAGAAGCTACAGTGCGAAACTTAATCAAGTAGAGTATGACCATACGTAGAATTGGTAAACTATGGATGTGCCATCCGTAGAATTGGTAAACTACGGATGTGTTAATCTATGGACAAACAATTTATACTTAAATGAATTAATCAGTTCTTGATAGTTAGGCATCCGTAGATGTTTTGCAGAAGAACTAAAATCTGCGGAATAAATGAATTCCAAGGAAGAGTAATAAAGAATGTGGGACCCACTTCAAATAATAAAAGAAATTAATTAGTCCAAGGGAGTATAAATGATGTTTTTGACTTAAGCATTCATTATTCACTTTTACATAGCACTTTTCAGACCTAGAAAAGCGGACACCTAAAACTTTTTACCTTTTTCAACAAACATTCAAAACACCAAATCAAAACATCAAAAAAACTCATAAACTTGATTTTAGATCCTTGTTTTGAAGGTAAACATGTCATAATCATCAATAATTAATTGTTTAATTCACTGTCACCATTAAAACTCTTCATATTCTCGTATCTGTAATTTTGATTCTAATCTAACTTGATCATTTTCATGTACAGATGGCTAATCAGTTTGACAGAGAGCACAATTTATGTGCTTTTCTGAATGCCTACGACCCTGTATCAGAAGGGTGTCAAGATATCATTGGATTCTTACAATGATCAAGATTGTTCTATGCCCTGACGATGAATCCAGTGATCAAACAGTCACACATAGTTGATTTCTGGAACTTGGCTAGAATAGATAAAGAAGGAGAAAATGAAGTGATTCATGTTGAGATTAGGAATGAACACTTAAGAATAGATGAACAGACCATCAAAAGGGTACTAGAGTTGGGAGATCAAAAAATAGGTCACCCAGATGTCTTTGAACATGAGTATATTGAGAAGATATTTTATCTGATGGGTTATGATGGTGACTATGAAAGGGGAGAGATCAAGAAGGGGAGATTGTGCAAGCCTTACCAGTTCCTATATCACACTTACCTTAAGTGTATCTCAAACAGGAAATCCGGATCGGATAGATTCTCAAGGTACATCTATTCAGGAATCATAGGAATCTTTGAAGGAAGAATGTATAACTACACAAAGTACATTCTTGAATGTTTGTGTGACCAAATAAGAGTATAGAAGGCTGATAAAATGTTCATGTTTCCAAGGTTCGTCTAACTAATCATTTATGCTGAGCTGCCTGGGATAGAAAGAGTAGGTCATGTCTTTGTATAAGCTCATTTGGGAAGATATGTGCTAAACAAGATCAATGGAAAGTATGAAGGTGAAGACATGTCCATGTTTGCACATATGGTTGATCCTAATGTCAATATCCCACAAGGACTAGTGTAGGAAGATCAACAAGATAGTTCTCCTATTGATACTGAGCAAGCCTCACATTCTCCTCCCTAATCACCCATACATCATCAATCTCCACAAATCCAATCATCAGCTAGTCAAAACACCCTTTCTATCTCACCTATTCAACATGAACCATCCCCACAACCTCAATCACCAGTGATTGAAAACACAATGCTCATCTCTCCAATTCACCCTTAATCACCTTTTCATCAACAACCTCAAACCCCTCAAAATCAATCTCCTGAGAGTGTTCACATAGAGCCTATCTCTGCTACTGAATCTTAAAACTCAGTTCACACTAGTGAGACTAAGTTGGTATCACACGCAAGCACCATTCCACTCTCAATCACCAACTCACAAAACCCAGTCTTGTCTAATCAAACTGAACCAGTTTCATCGATCACTGATCATCAGCAACAATAAGAACAACATCAAGAGCTGGCAGATCAAGCGGTTGAGTCCAGCTCAACCTCAACAATTATAGCATATGATGAAGTAAATGATGATAAGATTGCTGCTGAACATCAAGAAGGTGAAGATGAAGCCAAATATGTTGATGTGATCACTTATCATGAAGATGATCTAAGTGAAGATGACATCCTTGTAAGGAAAAGTTATTTGGTGCCTGAATATAACAAACTTAAAATCAAGTCAAACAAGAGGTTAGCAAGAATAAGGAGTTGAAGGGAATATAAAGGAAAAAGATGATTGATGAAACAAGAAGCATCTTTGAAAAGATTAAAAGAGAATGCCTAGGAAAACAATGAAGCGATTGATGCTCTACATGAGTTAGTGAGGGAGCTGAAAGAGACAAATGCTCTTGAAAAGGCTGAAAAAGAGAAGCTTGTGATAGAGAACAATAAAGCAAACAAGACTCTATATGAACAATCCATTCTACTAGAAAGAAAAGATTTAGAGATTGAAGAGTAGAAAAAGAATATAAGTGATCTTGAATCAAATGTTGTTACATCAAAAACAACAAAAGAATCAAAGGTTGATGACCTGCTGATCTCAAAAGACATACTTGAGGAAAGGCCAGATCTTCAATGTTTATAACCCTAATCAACCATAAATTTCCATATGACATGGTAGAGAGGATGAATATAAATGAAATGAAGAATATGCTGAAGGATTTTGATTTAGCAAGGTTTATGATTCCTAATCGTAACTATAAAACATTCACAACCTTTCAAGCAATTCAAAAAATAAAGAAGGATTTGGGTCATTGTGATACAGCTAAGCTAAGCAAATACTATATGACCTGTTGGCCACAAGGTCATAACTACAAAATGCTTGAGCTTAAGGGAAGATGGAACATGTGATGAATGTTAAGCTTGAAATTGGTGTAAGATTCAGGACTGTAGCTCCAAATCTTGATGTTGAGCAACATAACAAACTCCCTGTTGAGCCTATCATAGTTGAAAGTAAAGACCAA